>JAHDVE020005503.1:0-118272 GCA_022606495.2 Halesus radiatus
CATGAGTTATCATTTCAACTCAATATGAGACTGTTCATTATTGCTACATAATATTAGGTTTTACAGAGTTTTCAAGGCAATTATGTATATGAAAATATAAAAACAAAATATGTATATACAACAGAAAAATAACAAATAAAATGTACAGGCTCGAAACATACAGATACAATGAAAATACATTACAACGTTTTACAAGAGAGGAAAAAGTATACCTACATCCGAATCTACAAAGCTTAGCAGAACGGCTATCAGAAGAGGGTTGGTACCTATGATAAATGGTTTTCCAAATAGCGTTTAAAAAAATAAGATTTCAGAACATCATTTGGAGATTCGTCCAAAGCGCACACTTGTCTCAATTCCTCAGGCAACTTGTTATAGCTGGTGTAGGCAATATATTCCAATGATTTCAAGTGTATTTTTGATATGTGTAGTTTGTGGTGTTGTCGTGTATTATGCTATTGAATGTCGTGATTACAGTTTAGTTTTATATTTGGGTTAGTATGGCATTGAATCATATCTTCGTTATCGCATGTCTTCCAACTAAATTCATCTTATTTTAACTAAATATAGTTTTTTATGCTTTTCATTATATCTAGTTTTGTTCCACCTCTGCTACCAGTTTATAGGCAATTTCAGCGTTTCTTCTCCTAATTCTTCCCACTCAGCCTTTAGGGTTATGAAATAATATACCTTTACCTAAAAACATTTTATTATAATATATTGATCATTCTGTCTTTCTTAAGGACATTTTAAAATGACTTAATATAAGACTCCTTGCAGCTGGCCTATCTTACAGTGTCTCTGTAAATTCAGTGAAGTGTAAATCCAATTTCTTCTAGATGTAAATACCGGAAAGCTGAAGCTTCTCTCGTCTTCAATCGATAAGACGCTGATAGTATGGGAGCCGCAGATCACCGACGAGGGCACTGAGGGCATCTGGATGGAGAAGGTGAGGGTGGGAGAGGTGGGAGGAAATGGCCTGGGTTTCTACGGAGGGAAGATCTCCCCTGATGGAGAAAGCATCATGGGTCACGGATATTCCGGCTCCTTTCACATCTGGAATAGAAAAGAGGTGCTTTTTTCTAAAATATTTAATTAGAACTAATAATCCATTTTTTGGGATTTTTCGTGCTGTAGTGATTGAAATAAAAAATTGTTTTTTTTGTTAAATTTTTATACATAAATATGTATTATTGACCTTTGGCACAGGACACTGACAATTGGGAGCCATCTGTTGTTTGCGGAGGCCACTACAACGAAGTAGTTGACATTGGTTGGGAGCCAGAAGGCAATTTCCTGGTCAGCATCAGCACCGACCAGACCACCAGAATCCATGCTCCATGGATTAGAGAAAACTCTACAAAAAAAACATGGCACGAGCTGGCACGCCCCCAAATTCACGGATTCGACATGTCTTGCCTCGCCATTATATCCAAATACAGTTTTGCATCCGGCGCTGAAGAAAAAGTTATAAGAACCTTCCAGGCTCCGAGCAATTTTGTAACCAATTTTCATAATATATGCAAGACAAGTGATGCTGATTCACCTACTGGTAATATACCCTACAATTGTTTTCATTCCCTCTTCCGTATATTTGGGGGACCCAGTTCTTCTCAATTTACTTTCTTTCAAAATTTATTCTTCAATTTTTCTGGCATCTTTTCACACCATATTGTTTAATTTATTATTATTCCAGATGTTCTGGGGGGGATTTGCGAGGGAGCATCTGTGCCATCTCTAGGTCTGTCAAACAAGGCTGTTTTTGCGAGTGACCAGCCCCCCACGAGTACTGAGGATAGGCATGTCAAGGATGTATACCCAGATAACTATTTTGTACCCACTGAACTCGAAGGTAATTTGCAATAAATTAAATTGGTTCTTGAATAAATTTAGGAACAAATTTTCAACTCTGAGTTTTAATTTACTCGTTCACTGCAAATTGTATTTCAGTACCTCCAACGGAAGAAACACTTATGCAGAACACCCTTTGGCCAGAGATGCACAAGTTATACGGACATGGATATGAAGTGTTTGCTCTCGCAGCCAGCAGCGATGGCAAACTATTGGCTTCTGCTTGCAAAGCTACAACTCCACAGCATGCTGCTATTATAATATGGTAAACAACAATTTATTCTCTACATAAATTCAGCACCCAAATTACAATTTACGTCTTCCACACTAAGAGTTATGAAGTATATTAAAAAAAAATCATCACAAGATTTATACAAATTATGTTAATTTTAACAAAAATTAATTATTTCATAATTAATGTTTTAAATGTGTATGTATTATTGTTTTCCATGTTGTAGTGGATAGCACACTTGTCTTTGGTCATGGGGTTTCAGAATCTATTCTGTATATTTTTGTTAAAATATTTATATATGTACTGGCATAGATTTTGTACATCCGTAATATTAGCATTTTCCTCCAACATTCTGACATATTTTCATTGTTAATTTTATATAGGTAAGCCTCACAAAGATGAATTTAAAGATGTCATAGAGCAATATGATAATCTAATAAATTGTAGTCTAAATAAAAGTTTTAACATCAAATAATCAGGGCTGAAAAGTTTGTGTGTCTTCCGGATAGTACTCAATATTTTTTGTAGTTAATGCTGTATTCGGATATATTAGACAATTTCTCCATCGACACTGTTCTTACTCACACGTGTAAAAACCTGCACACATACAATATAATTTTATTGCTTGTTATGCATTTTATTATTTTTTTACACAGTGCCTACCTACTATTGTACTAATTATGTATGTATATTTTTAGAGGTGGGTATTATCAAACGCTTTTACGTGGGTGAAGGAACATGCAATGACGACGCGATGCTACATGGAATGAAAATTTTAAATGATTGTAATATCTTGGAATCATCCTACTTGACAAATAACAAGTGACGAATGGCGCGGTTCAGCCCAACGTGATCAATTGATTTGATTATTTCGCGCATAGTTGACGCAACGGCTTTTACTATTTTTCAACATGGCTGAAGTAGAAAATTTTATCTGTGCTATACAAGAACGGCCTTCGCTGTGGGACAAAAGAGACAAACGCTACCATAATCGTCTTAATGCCAACATGGCTGAAGTAGAAAATTTTATCTGTGCTATACAAGAACGGCCTTCGCTGTGGGACAAAAGAGACAAACGCTACCATAATCGTCTATTAATGCCAACATGGCTGAAGTAGAAAATTTTATCTGTGCTATACAAGAACGGCCTTCGCTGTGGGACAAAAGAGACAAACGCTACCATAATCGTCTATTAATGCCAACATGGCTGAAGTAGAAAATTTTATCTGTGCTATACAAGAACGGCCTTCGCTGTGGGACAAAAGAGATAACGCTACCATAATCGTCTATTAATGCCAACATGGCTGAAGTAGAAAATTTTATCTGTGCTATACAAGAACGGCCTTCGCTGTGGGACAAAAGAGACAACGCTACCATAATCGTCTATTAATGCCAACATGGCTGAAGTAGAAAATTTTATCTGTGCTATACAAGAACGGCCTTCGCTGTGGGACAAAAGAGACAAACGCTACCATAATCGTCTATTAATGCCAACATGGCTGAAGTAGAAAATTTTATCTGTGCTATACAAGAACGGCCTTCGCTGTGTGACAAAAGAGACAAACGCTACCATAATCGTCTATTAATGCATTGATATAAATCGCTGTGGCAATCACGTTTGCGCAACTTCGCCTACGTAAGACGCAGAGTTAAATGATACCTTCGGCTCTTGATATTTGATGGCAACATACTACACTAGCACCCTCTAGCGGCCGGAGTTGTACGAATTGGTTTTTTTCATACATTTTAATAGATTTCCGTGAAATATATTCTTAATAAATTATTTAAAAGGAAAAAACCAAAAGTAAATATTGGTTTACCTACATATGTTTTTACTCCTTTTTTGCTCATGTACATATATATTGTTTAAAAGTGGCTATTTGGATGGTATTAACATTGAAATCCTCGCTGCTTGCAACTGTTTAAATTGTTTTACAAGGAAATAAAATATTTATTATAACAGCAATAGAGGCAGTAGTGCAACATGTTGACAGTATTTTGACATCTGTGATATTTGATTACACTAGTAGCTTTGTCAAAATACTGGCAACATGCTACACTAGCGCCTCTAGCGGCCCAGACTATAGGCTTCCAGACTATTGTAACAAATTAATAATTGTAATAAATATTTTATTTTCTTCGTAAACAATTTAGACAGTGCGCTAGCAGCGAAGCTTTAAATGTTAATACAATCCCAATAGCCTCTTTTTAAATATATATATATACGAGTACATGAGCGAAAAGGGACTAAAATCATATGTAGGTTACCTAATATTTATTTTTTGAAATTTTGAATTCTATAATTTATTTAGAATCTGTTTCACAGAAAATCTATTAAAATGTATGAAAAAAACAGTTTGTACAACTCGGTCCGCTAGAGGGCGCTAGTGTGGCATGTTGCCATCACAATGCATGGTAAATGTCAGGAGCTACGCATATTATTATATTCATATTGTATTTGTTGTATTACCTATAGTATTCTGTAACTTTGTTCTGATCAATGTTTGTCAAAACAATATATAAATTTCCACTTTTCCATTTTTTCAGGGATACAACAACCTGGGTACAGACCCAAAGCCTCTCATCACACCAGCTGACTATCACCCAGCTCAGTTTCTCCCCGGACAATCAGTCCCTCCTGTCCGTCTCAAGGGACAGGCGCTGGTCAGTCTTTGAGAAGAACGCCGAAGATGTATTCACCCTCGTTGGGACAACGGACAAGAAAAACGGTTTCCACAGCCGTATCATTTGGTGCTGCGCCTGGACACATGATTCACTGTTTTTCTTCACTGGTTCCAGGGAAGGATTGGTAAATGATTTAGAAAAATTTATCTGCCGCTTTATGCATTTTATTCTTCCCGATTGCGATTGCCGTAGCTTCTCGACAAACCTAGTATTGATTATATATATCGATAACTACTATAATCTGCGCAGAGCTGTAATCTTACTCTTTGTAAAATGGTTAGCACAATACTTTATTGATAAATGTAATAATTCAAACAGTCTTATTCATTAATGGAGGAATAAGACCAAATGTGATTATGTTAAAATTATCTGCCCAAAACCTTTATTCGCCGGTTTTCGCTGCTAGAACCTGCAAACACTTTTTTATTGACTTTTACATTTTGAATGGTAGCTCTTTAAACAGCGCGCTTCCATATATTTGGTAAAAAATAGGAAAATTATTGATGAGACTAGGTTAAAGTACCTCGCAAATACTTTTCTTTTCAGATTGTAATGTGGGGCAAATCCGATACCGTCAGCGAGTCATCGACGGGACCTTACTCCAGTGTCTGTCCTCCATTGAGCTTGCAAAACGAATCAGTCACAGCCTTGGCTATAGCTCCCAACGTCCTGATAGAGACCTACATCATGGCGGCCGGCTTTGAATCGGGAAGGATTTCCCTGTTTAGGATACAAAAGACGCAGCCCGGAAGAGAGTGGCACCTTATTTACACTATGGATAATGGGTAGAACTCCTTACTTTTTACTTACTTAATTTGAGGTCATGAGGAAAAATTCAATATTGCCCTGGAGCGAAACCAAAAATTCTGTATAAAAAATTACTCGAAATGAATGCATAATTTCAAGATAAGAATAATAAGGGACCTAGAGTGCAGAATCTTATCATTTTGTATTATTGTACACAAATGGTCACTAAGTAGCGATACCTTGGCACTAATTTGTTACCTATTTATCATCAATGTAGCTGAATTTAAATGGTAAGCTTTGTTGCTGCTCATATAATACCCATTTTTAATTCATATTTTTCTCTTGTTTATCTATATATTTACTGAAGTATTAATGAGGTAAGGTTTAATGTTAATAAATTAAATAAGAAAAATGATCTATTCACCACTTCTCAGTATTTTCACGAAATCTGAACAATATATTTATTTAAAATAATTTCGGGTTTTACCACACATTTAAATTCATTGCCTCGACCTTTGGAACTCTGAGCTTCTATGGTCTAATGATTCCGTCATGTGCCGAAGGTAAATCGGCACGCGGCCTGCTTTGCGCTGAGTCTATTTTCGTAATAACTCGCCTGTTTTTTTTGGTAAATGATGTTTTTGTAAATTGCTTCGTCTTACCTGATAATGTGTTTATATAATTATAAATATTATATATATCTATCATTAGTAGTTTCCCCGGAATAGCTACTTTAATTCAGAGAAGAAAAAAATCTCTAATGATATAAATGAAATATGAAAATATTGTTGAAGTTTTAATTTCCATAAAGCTAAATAAATGTAATTACAATTTATAATAATACTTATTTACTTATATTTTAGAAGATTTCGCTGAATAAAACCCAAGTGAACTGCGCGTTAAGGAATGATTCAATACTTAACAGTTGTTAATTTGTTTTAAATTCCAGACGAGCGGCGTTTCACAAAACGAAAATCAAAAATTGCTATCCAATTTATTATTTTGTTGGAAAACAAATGTAATTTAATTTAATAAGCTGTGGACATTTTTTAAGTTCGAAAATCCCACAAAAATAAAGCATATTTTTTGCATCACCAGTTGGACACACTGGCGTTCAACGAATACAAATTTTGCGATAACAGTCGGACACGCTGGCGCGTCAGGTTAATCGCATTCATGTCATTATAAAACAATTAAAAAAAATCTCCAATCATTAAAAACGGGTAAAATAGATTTTAACTGTAATTACCTGATAGACAAAAGAATTTTAATTGTAAAATCAGTATATTCGGTTGATAAAATCAGGTCTCAACGTGGCCTAACCACAGTTTGAAAAAAGCTTTGGACGCCGAAACAGCCATCACAATAATAAAAACTAAAATACGTACAAAACTTAATAATAACATTATTAAATTTGATTTACTACAGCAGAAATGGTCAGAGAAGCATTTACTGAGATGTGATTGTACCGACCTGCCACGGACCATGTATTCAAAGATTGCTAAACCATCCTTAAATATATACTCGTATTGTCATTATTGATTGTTTTATTTTGTCTTCTAGCACCGCACACCACTTGACAGTGAAGAGACTCGCATTCAGGCCAAACATGAACCAAATGGAGGTCACCAGCTCCGATATAGTGCAGTTAGCAAGCTGCTCCTGTGATCACTCTGTCAAGATATTTAACATCAAACTATCGTATTGCATCGCACATTCTGAGATTCTCGAACACAAAACTAATGTGCCCAAATTAAATGTTTAGATATTATTGCACCTTATATAGACCTTTACTTACCTGTGTTATTTATCGAATGATGTAATTATAATTGTATTTATTTATTAACTCGTACGCCGTTATGCAGATAATATATTATACCGGGCAAATAATCTGAATAATAATAAATGTTTGCATTCTTTTTAAAACTAATTGTAACTCAAAAATAGTGCCAGCCGTCTGTAATAAAGCATTATAAAAAATCTGTGATGGGCCTAAGGAAGGCGGGGTCGATGGGTGCAGCGTACGCATCGGTTATCGAACAAGAGCAGGAAACCCAGGGCACTAGCCACTTGGCCTTTGATTGAAATCCATAAGATATCTCCCTACAGATTCTGGTAAATGCTCTAGTAGTCTCCAGATTGAACTACTGCAAGAATTTGTATGCTGGTCTGCCTAATGTACATTTGAACAGACTGCAAGGAGTGTTCAACACAGCCGATCGTCTAGTATGCGGTGCCACCAAATACTGTCACATCACTCTTATTCTATGTGATTGCCTACACTGGCTTCGAGTCACAAAATGTTCAGTTTAAAATTTGTCTTATGGTGCATAAGGCACTGAACGGGCTGGCACCATCATACTTGACTGATCTCTGCGTGAGGGACAATCTTACTCATACCAGGGGTGTTAGTTGAAGTTTGCCGATTTTTTCAATAAATAAAACGCTTAATTCTCAAGGTAATCTCAAAAAAATTTTATTCAAAGTATTGACCATCGAATTCTATACATTTTGCCCATCTTTGAGGCAAATCATGGATACCATTCCAAAAAAAAATTTCTCTTTCGAGGCAAACCATTCGACGAGCCATTTTTCGACTTTTTCAAAATTGGCGAAGCGCTGCTCTGCGAGTGAGTGTCCCATCGATGCGAAAAGGTGATAGTCGGACGGGGTAAGGTCTGGAGAGTACGGCGGGTGCGATAATATTTCCCAATTCAATGCTTTGAGAGTGTTCTTCACTACTTTAGCTGTATGAGGCGGTTTGGCGGTTTTTTCGATTTGTCTCTCGTTCATTTGGTGTGGTACCCATTTCCATACTTTTGGATCTTTCCCATGGCTTTTAAACGTTGGCAAATTGCTCCTCGGGTCACATTAAGTGTTTGGGCCAATTGTTGATGTATGATCGAGTGAAAAATGTTGAGATTCGTAAAGAATGCAAGGCTGATGTAAGCGTAGTGAGCAAGATTAAGAAAGGGACGCTTAGATGGTTTGGGCATGTAGAGCGAATGAACGAAGAGAGGAGTGTAAGGAGAATATATGACGGGAATGTGAATGGAAGAAGAAGCCGGGGACGCCCGAGGAAGACATGGCACGATCAAGTGAATCAAATACTCGAGTCGGGCCATGTCAGAAGTCGAAATAACAGAAGAGAATGTATGAGGCGTTGTATGAATGTGAATGAAGCAAGAAGTGTATGCCAAGATCGAGTTGTTTGGCGGTCCGTCCTCTCTGCCTACCCCTGCGAAGAAACGGCGTGATGGTTAGTTAGTTGTTGCGATTGGATTGGGTCTTCATCCAATAACGCCTGCAATTCCTCGTCTTCGAACTTTTTCGTTGCACCAGGATGGTCATTGTCTGTTAAATCGAAATTTCCACTTTTAAATTGACGAAACCGTGTCTCACATGTTCTAATCACTGGAGCATATTCACCATAAGTTTCTACCAGCAACCGATGAGCTTCAACTGCTTTTTTCTTTTGATGAAATAAGAAAAGCAACGAATGCCGCAAATGGGATTTACTTGGAACGAAACTCGACATATTCACTGAGGTAACCAACCATGACACTATTATTTTGGCAGAATGTAACTTGTGTATTTTTGAAGGTTAATAATGTCCATAGAAAAATATGACATAGATGCCAAATCATAGAAATGTATACATATCTCTAGCGACATCTATAAGTAAAACCGGCAAACTTCAACTAACACCCCTGGTAGACGACTCACGCTCAGGTCGACCAAGTCTGATGCGTCAACAGGCTGTTGAACCCTCTCGTACAAATGCTGCTAAATTTAGGGGCAGAACTTTCAATGTACTGGGCCCACATTCTTGGAATGACCTTCCCACTTGGTTTGAGGTCAGAAAGCAATTTCTAAATCTTTAAGAAAAGTCTAAAAACATTTCTATTTAAAAGGAGCTACAAACTTTAGCAAGATGTAAAGCGCCATTGTGGTAATTTTAGTCACTAAACGGCGCTCAGAACAATTGACCATTTATTTATTATTATTACAGTTTACACTGGACTCTCTTTTTACATGATGTGTATTTTCCAAAAAAGTACTTACAAGAAATAATGATGGATAGGTTTCCTTGTATAAAAGTCAATTCAGGATATCAAAAAATAAAATTCATTAATGTTCATTGCGTCTTATTTTTATTTAAAAAAATGATGTACTTTACAAAAATCGTTACAAAGATTATTTACTATCACCTATCAAACAATACACGAACCCGTTTACGCACATTTGGTAGAACGTCGCTTTGATCACTTGAGACATCTAGAGCCTGTGTAATATTTCTATCGAAATTTTCGGATTTACTGGGTTTAAACAAAAATTCTGTTATCGATCGCTGTGACTGTTTTTTGTGAGTTCCCTGTATTACTCTCGGTAACGAGCCATGCAAGCGGTCAAATCACATTGAAATTGAAGAGCTTGCTCTATGTCATAATCATTTGTTATATTAAATGATATTAATGAATATGCCTGGCGCTCTCGTGGCTGCCGGCGGCTTTTTATAATCGCTCCTAGTTTATCTTGGAAATATTGGGAAGTTCTTAATTTTTCCGGTGTAAAAATAGCGTAAAATAACCGTGATAATTTTTAGGTTACATTTATAAAAAATATATAATTTTAGTGTTGCTGTCTCGGCCTTAAATCAAGTTTATAATAAAAACCCAAATCCTTTAACTTGAAATCTGCTACGGTGTTCCTAAAACTAACGCATCGGTCATCGGTCAAAGGCGCTCGCCACATGTACAATGCAGTGAAGTGAAGTGCGCAAAGTGAGTGATTTACAACGCGTATGCTTTGAGCTATGGTTGTAAAAAATATTGTATACGACCGGGGCACACTACTCAAACTTAATGGTGAAAGTGTTATTTTGGACCCTTTAGTAGCTGCAAAGATATCGTTGTATAACCTTGAACGTGGTAATACAACCCGTAAAATTAGATTTCGTGGTTGCCGAGCAGGGCGCAGTAGAAAAAAAAACACGTGTGTTTTAGAATTGAACAATCCATCGAAAATTAACGACTTCACCAGGGAAACATTTCATTGCAAATCCTTTCGAATCCTGGAAGAGAAAATAATAATAATATAGTAAAAATACATTTACAACAGCATACTCCGAGAGCTGACAACTGGGCATAGGATGTTGGAATATCCGATCTCTCAACAAAGTAGATGAGGTAGGGGAGGTTTTCAACAAACAGAATCTGCATATCCTGGCGATAACTGAAACTTGGCATGAAAACGGTGACTCTTTTTCAATAAAGAGACTGCGAGCTTTAGGATACGTGGTGCTGGAAGAAGCCCGACCTAAATCAACGATTTCTCGGAATGACAACTTCTCTAGCTTTAATCACAAGGGTATCGCGATTATAGCTCGCCAAGGCTTGCGTTTGACAAAGGTGTCCATTGGTGCGTACCTAACTTATGAATATTTGGGATGCAGAGTTTCTTCTGTAGGGGCGTCTTTCATTTTATGTACCCTATACCGACTGGGTTCAAAACAAATCACTGCGGACGTTTTTTATAGAACTGTATTGTTTTCTTGAGAGGGTTGTAGGACTTTCCGATAATATATTCATAACTGGCGATATCAACATCCATCTAGAGCGCCTGCAGTCACCCAACACTGTCAAATTCACAAAGCGCTTGGGAAACAGAATCCCCAACCAAACTGTCAGATGATTACAACACCGTACTCTCAACCCTTTTAAATAAATATGCTCCAACCTCTACAAAAACTCGGCGAGTTCGAAAATATAACGACTGGTTTGATGAAGAATGTCGAAATCAGAAGAGAGTAATGCAGAAATTGGAGAAGTCCTACATTATCCTATATCATTGATAACTCCCCAATAAATATTTCAGGAAGTGACATTACTCTGAAGACGTGTGTTAAATTACTCACTGTCAATCTGGATGCAGACTTTTCCCGTAAAAGTCAAGTAAACAGAACTATAAGTACAGGGTTCTTTCAATTGAGGCAAATAAAGGCAGTACGGAGAAACCTGCCAACAGAGGCAACTAAACTGCTTGTCAATTCGTATGTTGTGTCACGTCTAGATTATTGCAATGGAATACGAGGTTTCTTCAAAAGAAAGGGTGAATTTTGAATTTTCGCGGGCTGTGTACATTCGATTATCGTTTTTTTTTTTGTTCTGTTGGTACACATATGTTTATCATATGTTAGCATTATCAGCCATTTTGGATTAGTGTTTGTTTTTGACAACTGGAAAGGTTAGTCACGTTTTTGTGTGTTCTTCGATTTTTTACTTTTGAAAAAAATGGATCAAAGAATATGGATTAAATTTTGCGTTAAAAATGGACTAAAGTGCTCCAACGCACTTAAAATATTGACTGTGGCATTCGGCGAGTCTACTTTGTCTCAAAAAAGTGTTTATAAGTGGTACAAGCGCTTTACAGAAGGCCGAGAAAATGTTAATGACGATGAGCATCTTGGAGTTGCAACCACGTCAACAAACGAAGAAAACATTGAAACAGTGAAGAAAATGGTTTTGGAAAATCGTCGAATCACTATTAGGGAAGTTGCAGAGGATATTGGCATATCAATCGGCTAATGCCATGCAATTTTCTCGGATGTTTTGGGCATGAAACGTGTGGCAGCGAAGTCTCTTCCGAAATTGCAAAATTTTGAGCAAAAGCAACGTCGCATTAGTATCGCTCAGTATTTCGTGATTTTTGCAGTATTATTGTGAATGTGTTATTTTTGTATAGCCGTGATTTACTGTATAATATTTTGTAATAATTTTATTAGATGAATATGTACCTAAGGAGTACTGTAGGAGTAATATTAAGAATAAGGAAGAATATCTTAAGAATCTATAAATAGAATATAAAAAGAGCCCTGTAGGAATACCACTGAATGGAGTTAGCTAATCATTTTTTTAGAGTTTGTTTATAGTAAAGGGCACTTGAAGTGAAATAACACAAAACTGCACTATATAAATGCTATGTTATTATTACTATATACCCCAATTGGGGATGCCATAGTCTCACTGGCTCCAGGCTGTTGGGAGCCACTGATCAGGTAAGTATAATAGGCGTCCGCAATGTCCAAAAGAATTTTATTACGGAATCCACACAACTGACTGCACTCCACAGTTTCGCAATTCCCGCCCCGCTTTATCGTAGGCCCCTTCCGCATACCCCTCTGCGCACAGTACTGAGTAATAAATACATGCAAGAGATGTAGCACCGTGTAAAAACAGAGTTCGGTGTATTCTCAATCCGCATCTCCTACAGGGAACATGTAAACTACCAAATATCGTTTAGGACAGTACCTCTAGCTCTTGACATTTGATGGCACAACATGCTACGATAGAGCCCTTTAGGGGCCCGAGTTGTACGAATTGGTTTTTTTCACATTTTAGTAGATTTTCTGAATTTAAAAGGAATATTAGCAATAATAATATGAGCAAAAAAGGAGTAAAATCACATGTAGGTGACCTAATACATATTTTTCGAATTTTCGATTTCTATAATTTATTAAGAATATATTTCACAGAAAATCTATTAAAATGTATGAAAAAACCCAATACGTACAGCTCAGGCCGTTAGAGGGCACTCAACGTCAAGAGCTGCGCATATTAGTACGTCTACAGTATTTGTAAACACTGTTCACATTCCACATTCAAAATTATCCACCATCTTTCTGTCTCTACCACAACACAACAGTGAGTGTAAAAATATGTGTACACTTTTGTCAATACATAAAACCTGAGCTTGTTTATTTTGTATTTAAATAAAAACACTCAATTATTTAATAAGTTTATATTTGGTACCATGTCAACACATTGGGGAACTGCGCAATGTAAACCAACATAAATCAATGTACACTGAGTTTACCTAAATAACATCAAATGTAAATGTATGTATACCATCTTTGTAAATTTATCTTATTTACAAAAATATATTCTATATTATTTACCCAAAAATAGAGCACCGATCATTACGACATAAACTGAAACTTTTGAAAGCATAATCAATCACAAGAACAAAAATCATCAACTTCATAATATAATGTCTTTTGATCCATTGTGCTATAATACATAATATACATAAATTGTTGTAAGGAATTTTTTAATAATATGGATAACTTAAATTAATATCAAAAACTCATCCGAGATCACAAGTAAAATACATGTTTTTACACCTTCGTCAACAATCAGAGGGCCTACAAATTCCTATTTGTTTTCCGTAAAACAAATCGCCAACTTAATATAAGTAGGTAACACTATGGTGACTGCGTACACTTTTGATCAGTTAAACTAACTACGTAAAAAAGAAAAATTGCAAGCACTTTAATTAATTTCATCAAAATGAATGAGCTAGTGTTCCCTTCACAACCACCACAATGATTGTAACTTCCACGATTGCAAGCAATGTTTTTTTGCTAAAATCAGGCAACACAACATTGGCAAATGTGCGTTTAATAAAACTAACGATGCTTTGGTTAAAAGATGAAACAAACCTGCCTAACTAACACTCATTATGCTTTGTGGTCGCCCTGTGCTCTTTTTTTGTAAAATCAACTTGTTAAGCTATATGTTAACAGTCCTAGAACTAAAAATATCTTGTTTTATATTATTAAAACTATACGAATGACAAACTATTGCTTCCAACATAAAATGTGGGAATTATTACCCACTTTATTAGTCCTATAAATAAATACACAAGTTTGGGAGATTTCAATGCGTTTGAAAAATATTAAAATATAATATTATGACGAAAATAAGACATTAATTCAATTACTTAAATGTATAACATACATACATTTAAAAAATTGTGTACTCAAATTAATGTGTAACATTTTGCAAAATGAAAAGAAAATACATAATGTGTTAATAATAAAAGTGGTAGTTTTTTACGTGTGTTAAAAAAACTTAAAAAGATAAAACTCGATATGCTAAAGCGGTCAAATAATGAAAGAATCTATCTTTGTCCATACATTAAAATTCTGCAATAATTAATGACGGGACACTCTCTGACGGTCCGGTAGGGAATCAACATAAACCTCATGCGTGATACCGACAGAGCACTGCACCATACATTTCAACGGGCGCTAGCTCACGACTCGGGGGGGAAGCGGGAGTGACGCAACGTACTTCTGTTATACCGCAAGCGGGACAACAATTCAGTAGCTTTTCGGTAAACACACATCCAGTAAATCTATGCGCTGCGTTTCAATTGTTTACGTGCCATTCATCCTCTTAGTTCAAACATGGAGCGGGATATGAATTTCCGGCTAATAATGGAGGTAGAAATATGCACGGCTTTATTATAAATTACCGGCATATGCAGTAAAGGGGACAATGGAGAAAGCTTTGTGTGCAAGAGGAGGATTTCTTATATATGGAGTAAAGCGCTAGACCAATTCTTGGAATGTTTTTTTTGACATTCGGTACATTTGCCGGAATTTGACATCATCTCCGGACAGTTCCCTGGCAGCAATAAATAACCTACAATAAATGTCACGTTCGATGAAGAGGTGGACCTAAAACCTCCTTTTTTTGTCTGGTTTGAAGGAATAAATGGCATATCAGAGCCTCGTCTTCACTTGATTCACTCGACATTTTTCGATTTTGACTTGATAGATCCGATAACATTCAGCGGTAAATATGATAACAGAAATCTGCAATACCCACAATTTACTGGCGACTACAAATCACTGCAGACCTGCCACAGAGTCGATGGAGGAAATATCGCAAAACATTTCCTGCATTTTTGTTGCACCCGGTTTATGTAGTTTCCCTTCCGGACTGTCAGAGAGCGGCCTTAAGTTCCCAATGTTACGAGCAATTTGTATCCCTGATTAATACATTGATAATGCATATAAATAGACTCTTAAAGCGTCGTAGTTCATCCGAGGGGATTCTATCAGCAATTGTATTATGCACATACATGTTCAAAGAATATTAATCCATAAGTTTATAATGACTATAATAATGTATCAATTTCATGATGATCAACTTTTGAAAAGTGAATAAATAACAAAGAAAAGTTTGTATTAATTTGGAATGAAAAAAATGATTAAAAGAGATATCACATAAGACAACATTGAAACAACACATACGAGATTGACATATAAATATTACAACAGAGTTGTAGAACTATATAAAAAGTATGTATATACGTTAAAAGTAAATATTAATATGAATACATGCGTGGCAAAGATAAGGTTAAACTAGACATAATTAGTATTACCCCCCTCGACTGCCATCACTTCCGATGTGTTTTACATACTTTTCACATGTTTTGCCAATCGTGAAGCAAAATACCAGTCATGTTGTAGAAGCGTGTCATTTCTTTCATTTTGACTATGAAACAAACCCAGCTCCAACGCGGTCAATCCAAAATGAGAAACAAAAACAAGCACAACCAATATAATAGGCTGTAGGATGAGTGAAAGGTACGAATAGAGATAGCACAAACTCGTTGATTGAATGAAAGCTATGAATCGAGATGGCCCCAAGTAGCTTCATGATGAAGCCAATACTCGGCAATACAGTTATCCATTGAAATAAGAATGCAAATGGTACGGTGCTATACATAATTCATGGAAACATGAATCTGATAAAAGGTGGATGCATTTCAAATGTTAACTGCCCTATCCATACAAACGTATGTGATACGGCCGCTATATTATCGCCCGAACGCAACAAGCCATATCAGGTACAAAAACACTATACCCGAAACCCACATAGCATTCGTATACGTCAAGTTTGTTCCTCGTTTAGTATTTTGAGATCAGCCGAAGCTAACGGATGTGTTCGGGTTTTTTCGTCTCTCCCATACAAGTTGGTATATCGTAAACACGTATTGTTATTGCAAAATCTAATGAAAAAACCCGATGTTTTTTTTACATACTCTTTGAATAATAACCCAGGACGGGTTAATACTTGTTTACCATCGAATGCTGAAAATTCCATGGATGGAAAGAGTCCCTATTAAAGTCTGGAGTATGTGAAGAAAGAACAGGTAGATTTAATTTTAACTATAAAGTGCAAAAAACTCAGTAGTAACAATGAATGGATGGTGTCCAACCTCTAGTAGGAAAGGTACGAGAAAAAGAAGATTTACGCTCAGGGAAATTTTAAAAATATTAGTCATTTCTTAAGGGTTGAGCAGCCTTTGCAAATATATTATATGATCATACAATACATCCGCAGTCCGGCAACAAACGGCAGCTGGAATGTGTCTGATAATGGACCAATTGCTTAAAAGTATTTTATCTTAAAGACAAAAACACATTTGAACAGTTACAGATAAAACGACTTGGTTCTAAACATCCAAAATGTTTTACATAAAACTTTGAAAACTTAGCAACACTACTTTATCCGATAGGTGAGACAGTGTCTGTCCTCGTTTAAATTTTAAACATATTTCACTATCTATAACAATTCAAATTTTCTATGATATCATTAAATTAAAATTTCTTCACAAATCTTGGAATCGGGAGCATCGAAAAGGGATTTACATACGTCAGCAAATGATCTTATCACAATAATTAATCTAATACCCAAATCATTACGCGGTAATTTTCTTCCTCAGTTGGATGATGGATCCGTAGAGCTTGATGGCGGGACCGAGTTTCATCCCGAGGATGTTGACCAGGTCTTCTTGCGACAGCATGAGCAAGGATTCTCCGTCGATTCTACCTTTACAGAAACCAATTAGAATTTCTCTTGATTTGGCTACTTTCTCCACAAAGTCCTGGACATCCATTTGGCTCCAGTTGCGAGGATCAGCTCGAAGCGCTTGGCTCTGGAGGATCTCCTCCAGAGGTATGCAATGCTTGCTCCAAGCTGGCGGGGCGGCCCAGTTAGGGTTGGGCAGGTATCCA
This sequence comes from Halesus radiatus, assembly GCA_022606495.2. NCBI lineage: Eukaryota > Metazoa > Arthropoda > Insecta > Trichoptera > Limnephilidae > Halesus > Halesus radiatus. Next base: position 17,388 of record JAHDVE020005503.1, read on the forward strand.
GGCTCGAATACCGAGCGCTCAACCTTCTCCTGGCTGACTGGGGAAGATGCTCGTCTTCGTTTTTTGGATTGACTGCTGTTTGTTGTTTCCCCATCCGATTCCTAAAACCGAAAAAATAACCAATGAGATTTGAATTGGCTGACAAAATCAAAATACACAATGCCCTGCCATCATCACCACTATTAAAATTCCTTGAAATGTCAACCATCTACATTCAGGAAGTACCTGCCTAACACTAATTTATGGACGCCTTTGATGGATGTAAAAAATAATTCACTTGTACCATAGTGATTATTTAACATAACATTATTTTTCTTTTTTAAACCATTTCGGTGTTGCCATTTAAAACAAAATTAAACTATTGCAGTGCTCTCCATTTCGACTCTCGACGGATTGTGGCCAATTGGAACGCAGATACTTTATGATAGTTATTTGGGTTACAATGAAATTATTGTTGTTGTAATCTATAAATATACGGCCCAACTTAAAGATTTACTGTAGATTTTATAGTTGTTTATAGTCCGAATAACTTTGATATTATTTAAAAAAAAAAAAATTATAATATATAGTTTCACTAAAATTGTAAAGCTGCTCATCTCAACACGGGACTGTCCTAGTGAGATGAGTGGCTAATGTTTTTTTAAGAATAAATAAATTGTAGCAACTATTATAGGTAGTGGCTGTGGGGTGCAGTTCATAAAGGCTGAAAATATGTACCTACCCTAAGAAAAATATATATTTAACTGTTTATGACTTCCGTGACTGAACTTTATGAACTTTGTAAGCCTAATTTTTATTTAACTTCACTAAATGCTGTTAAAATTTTCCATGTGATCTCGTTCATCTTTTCTCCCTAACACAGCATCCCCAAAGATGATATAGGCCTTGAGGGAAATTATTTCCCTCAGAGCCTCCTGTGTGGAGTAACTGTAAAAAAAAATACCAATAAGTTGTTTCGTCTTCAATTTTTTTATGTGTGTACCGCACAAGAGTCCCAGCTGCTCCCAACCGTATGGAGCAAGTGAGATTATTGCATCCCCAATAAGGGTATGTTACGAGGCTGAAGGTAATGGGGAGGGGGAAGAGATGGAGAAGAGGAAGGTGGGAAAGTACCTGGCTATTCAGATCTGGTCACCAAACACGGCTAAAGCAATTTCAAGCAACATTTCAATTCGGAATGGTGGTCTTGCACCAGGACGACACTGAAAGTATCTACCACTCTGGAATGTGGGACAAATATGCTAAATGTTATTTTAAATGCATAAATTGTGAAATACACAAATTAATCAAATAAAATTTACTTGCGCACGTCTCGGTCTGATCCCGCGACCTGCGGATTCGTAGTCGAGGATTGTAACCACTCAACCATGGAGGCCGTCAATGTTCCATTTAAAAGATTTCCACCTTATTATAATTAATTTTTATCAAGATTCCACAGATAAACAAAAAGATAAAGCGATCGTTATCAATTTATATCTATAAGTTATCAAAACATGTAATCAAATACTAGCAGTGGCATGCAGTCCATAAAGGCTGAAAAACTGTGCGTACCCTAAGACAAACGAACCATAATATAGAGATTATAATATTAAAAAAATCATATTACATACAAAAATCATGTTACAAACAGGTAAGGAACTTATGTGCTCATTTATACAGTTGGCCGCAACAATCAGGGGTAAATTAATATGATAGTCATTTACAAAAATTCAATGCACGATTCTTATCAGAACTTGAAAACTATGTTATGAAAATATTTATTCATCTAAATAATACTCAACTCACAACATCATTATTTATCGACTCGCACCGGTACCAATTCAAGAAGTGAGAAAGGGAAACCGGACAAGTGTTGTCAACCTGCAATGCACGGTAGACGTATTATTAATTAAGTTTAACCCGGGGCTATCCGATAAATAGCGATGTTACGAATATTATTTACTTGAAGAAGTTTTTTTTTTTTTTTTAATTTTACAAAAGAAAAAAATAGAATGCAAAAAGTCCCAATAAACTATGCAATGATGAATAGATACTTTCATAACAACTACATGCAGCCTGCCTTTGGTCATGGAGCAATGCACGCCACTGAATACTAGGTGTATCTTTTATCAATGAGGACAATTCAAAATGAATTAAAATAAAATACAATTAAACATACCATAATTTCCGTTTTAATTTCACCTTCTTTCTTGAACTTCGGGGGTCGCCCTTTGGGTGTCCTAAAATTAAAGAACATAGTATGAGCATACATAAAACTGACTCGGCACACACGTTGCGTTGTTAGTTCATCACTCGTATACAGGATAAACCATAATAACACACAGCAGAGGCAAGATTGTACACAAAAAACACCTTGTGTGACTTGTTAACATTATTTAATGTGGTCATAACTCAGTAATGAAACTCTGCGGAAATTGTGTATACAAATATATAACATTCCAGGAAGGCAAAGAACATGACTAATGTGGAGGGATAACATAACTACTGATATGATGAAATATAATACAGCTAGTTTTTGTGACCCACTGAAAACATTGTCCGTAGCTGTTTTATAGCGATGAGTTGTTCATGAATGAGTCCTTCATTTGTGCCGGCTCATCTTGATAAGCCGTGAGCGTACGACTCCTGGCAAACCGTACCACGGCTGATTTGAACTATGACTCTTTTTGACAAGCCTAGGAACCACTTGAGAAAGATTGTTTATTTATCTACACAGATAAACATGTCTCTGATGTTCGATAGTATTCTTATGCATTTCTACGGTGCCTCATCGTAGAATCTTTAAATAAGGTCCTTTTTTTAATTTGTTTATATAAATCATTGTATACTTTTTTGTTTTTTTTATATGAATACCGCAGAAGAGTCCTAACTGCTCCCAACCATCTGGAGCCAGTGAGACTATGGCATCCCCAATTGGGGAATCTTGAGGCTGAAAGTTTGGGGACGGGAAGGAGAAGGGGAAGAGGAAGGTGGAAAATACCTGGCTATTCTGGTCACCAAACACGGCTAAAAGCCATTTCAAGCAACGTTTCATTACTGAATGGTGGTCTTTCACCAGGGTGATACTGAGAGTATCTTCCACTCGTGGAATGTGCGCAAATATACTATATATTATTTTTAAGTGAATTAATTGTGAAACAGCACAAATTAATTAAATAAAATTTACTTGCACACGTCGGGATTTAAACCCGCAACCTTCGGATTAGTAGTCGAGAGCCTTACCCCTCGACCATTGAGGCTGTCAAACTTCTGTAGTGTCTAACTTCTGCAAGGCTAAATTACGCCCACAACTGTGGGATATTTGGCGCCATGATGCTTCTTAAAGCATGGCTTTTGTCGTCTAGGGTTCACACATATGTGTGTAGAGATAACAATAATTACCGTATTTACACGTGTGTGGGTGCACAGTACAGTACGTGAACAACGCCTGACAGTCTGGCATCTGGACGTTATGTACCTTCACCTATTCACTGATAGCTGGGAGTCATAGGAGCTGGGCGTCGTATGAGCTGGGAGCCACCGTCGGCTCCTAATATGTGCCAACTCTTAAATGAGCCGTCGTTCCATAAACTCGTACTTTTGAGTGATACGAAAATATTGAATTGGCACCGTGACTCCCGCTCTTAACAAAATGAGTCATGACCCGTCGCTACTGTTTTAGTTTAGGACAGCAATACTATATACTTATGGGCTGCTTTTACCAAACAAATGGAGCGCATTCGGTGTCACCTATGTCATCCACATAACAAGAAAGCGGTGCCTTACAATGGGATAGCTACACGTTGTTAGATATCTAACAAATTAATTGTATCCTTATTTCAGGTTTATTTGCATATTATGTAGTTACAGCTAGACTGCAAGCAAAATAAGGTGCCCAGAGGCATATCTCTTGCCATGCACAGAAAGGACATGATTTATTCATAGTTTAAGAATCAGTGAAAATTTTTGGAATTAGCGTATTTGTGAAATAATGTGTTGATTGATAATATTTAATATAACGGATATCAAAGGAGCGTCTTTTAGGATTAAATTAGAAGGTAATAAAAAATATTAATTGAATACGGAACCAATAGAGAAAATCTAATCTAGCCGAACTACAGGAAGAAAATGGAGCTATTAATGAAGACCGACGACTATTTAGGAAATGTTGATTTTTTTTACATGTGTAATAAATACGCAGTCACAAAAATGCCGTTTTGATATGATACGGCCCGTTCCATTTCGAGTCGCTTTTTGCCAGACATCAAAGGCGAAATGGATTTTTTTACAGTAACTCCACGCAGGAGACCCTGAGCTAAATAATTTCCCTCAAGGCCTATATCATCTTTGGGGATGCTGTGTGGAGGGTCTTTTAGAGGATAGGAAGGAGTGAACTTGGGTCTTGAAGATACCCATGTTGTAAGATGGAGGAAACATAGAGGCCGGCAGATCATTCCACAGCCGAACTATTAACTACTAAGACAAGAACGAGTCGTAGAAGCAACCTGTTCTCATGTTCCTGACTGTGCACCGGTGCCGAGCATCTTTCATTAAAATACCAGTAGAACAAGAACAGCATTCCCACCTGACATGTGCTCCAAAAATTGCAATGCGTTTGTTAAGATAGGCGAATCTATCAAACGGACCGCCCGCTTTTGCAGAGTCAAGGGTTTTTTTTTTCAGATATTTTGGGGCTCCCAATCAGAGGTGGCTTGAAGGTAGATTGAAGTAAAGTTAATGTAGTCCTCCTTTTTACTGACAGGGTGAAGAATTCTCCTTTTTACCATGAGTGCTGGACTCTGGCGGTAGAATGACGAACCAAGCATTAACGAAGATCTCCTTTTTACTGATATTTTGGTGAAACATACATCGTTGTATAAATAATAATATATAATGTAATTACTAAAAATTAATGATAACTACCTGTCTTTATCTTTAGCTGCATCTGAACTACTTCCGCCCTGATAGTCGGGTCTCATCGGAGGCCGCCCTCGGGTAGTCGGAAGGTTGCTGTTGCTAACCTGAATGGACCTGAAAACATAATCGTTAAGTAAATAGATAAACAATTATAATTTTCTGCGCTATAACCACACAACCTTACCTAACCATCCGCTGCCAGTGAGAATATGGAACTCCCAATTATCTACAGCCAAAAGATAGGAAATATTGGGAAAACCTTGCTATTTAGATCTAGTCACTTGAATTAGCTAAAGCTGATTCAAGCAATATTAAAAATCTAAATGGTGGTGTTTTAATTCTGAAAGAATTTTCCACTCTGGACAAGTACTCGAAATAATTCATTGCGATCATTGCGCAAATGCTGACATTTAAGAATGTTGCTTGCTCAGCAAGTTTTGTAGCCGTGCATTGACGTATATAGTCTACGTTCCTTGTAAAATATTGTAAAATAAACAGAGTCGCAGCATGGCTGAGCATTTGCCTTATTGACACTTACCGGCGTACCAACTTTGAGTGTTCCGTGAGTTTATTAACATTAAAAAAGCCTGATGTATGGCAGTGAGGCATGGAATTGACAGAGGAGGGATGAAAGTAAACTAAATGCCACAGAAATGACATCCTTGAGGCGAATGTGTGGTGAAACCATGTATGATCGTGTGAAAAATATTGAGATTCGTAAAGAATGCAGGGCTGATGTAAGCGTAATGAGTAAGATTAAGAGAGAGACGCTTAGATTTTTAGGGCATGTAGAGCGAATGAACGAAGAAAGGGGTGAAAGGAGAATATATGACGCGAATGTGAATAGAAGAAGAAGCCAGAGACGCCCGAGGAAAACATGGCACGATCAAGTGAATCAAATACTTGAGTCGGGCCATGTTAGAAGTCGGAATAATAGAAGAAAATGTATAAGACGATGTATGAATGTGAACGAAGCAAGAAGTGTATGCCAAGATTGAGTTGTTTGGCGGTCCGTCCTTTCTGCCTACCCCGGCGGTGAAACGGCGTGATGATTAATTAGTTAGTTAAAAAAGCCTTGCTTTTTCTATCTTTTCCAGAACATGCCCAATCATCTTGGCAGTTTGCAGTTATCATTGGAGATCTGTAACCGGCGAGCGCTTGTAATCGACTAAAGCCCGTGTTATCTCCATGATGCCAATTGGCCTCATTTTGGTTGCCCATATTTCAAACACTGATGTTTACTCCATTTGTACTAATCTATGTTGCAGTGTTGCTTTGTTTGCCTTCGAATGTAATACTTTGTAAAATAAGTAATAAAATGACAAAATATTATTAGCTGGCGTATTCTAAATGTGAAAATTTACACCATTCAAATTCTTCACAGTCTTTAAAAACAAAGTACTAATGTTCTATACCAATTTATTCACATATAATTACCGCATAATTTAATATAATTACCGCATAAGTTTATATAATTACCGCATAAGTTTATAAAATGGTTTTCCTAGTTTTGCACTGTACCAAAATCAGATAGTCAGTCACTCGACATTATAAACACAAAAACAACAAAAAAAAAATTGTAGTTTGGATTTTAATAACTGATAATCGAAACAATCAAATGTAATAATAAATTCATATAAAATGGTAAATAAAACGTGTTGAAAGTACCTATTCTTTGATATCATCTTCTTCTCTTGAATTAAATTTGAACTTCAAAGTTAACAAGAAAACAATAGTAAAAAGAAATAATGATGATGTAACAATATTTCCATAAAATGCGGGGATTGAAGGGTTTTCTCACCATCGACAATAAACTTATTTGGTAAAAATAAAGGTAAATTTACTGTCTATGGTATCCTACAAAACAGTGAGAAAAACCAACTGTTTCTAATGTTTTCTAAGTAAGGTATGTAAGTACCTACCCCTTGAATAATATTAATATTCACGACAATCACAATTGTTTTGCGTACACACAAAATTCTTTAGTTATTGTTAATATCTATATATACATATTTATAAAAATGAATGTTTGTCTGTCCTCGATTTTCTCAAAAATTACTCGACCGATTTCGCTGAAAATAGCACAGTTTGTTCTTATTAGTGACGGAAAGGTTTAGAGAGTAGTTTGAATTAAATCCATTATGTAAAACTGTTGCTATAACGTTTTAAAATTTGTATGAAAAACATTGAATCTGCCATGTTGTATCGAGGTTAGCCCATAGATATAAACCTTGGGGCCTCCTGTGTGATCAAATATTTTTTTTAATTAAATGCTAAAATTCCGTCTTACCAACGGTTAAGTTGGGGAAAGGCTGGAAAACAAAGAAAGCTAAAGATAATGAGGGTGCTCACCTGGGGCGGGGCTCACTGTGGAGTGGGGGCGGCAGGACACCGGCCAACCTGTCCCGCAGCGGGGGGCTGCAGGGGGGCAGGCGATAGGGGCACTCGGCCGCCGTGCTGTGGGTGGTGCGCTTGGCCCCTGAGGAGTTGCCCAGCCCGTGACAGCCCCCCGTGCCGCATTGCCCGGGGATTTTCAGTTCTTCGGGGGCTGTACAAATTAAATTAATTACATATTAATAAACAAGCCTTGTCACACTAAAATATAAAAACATATTTTTACGAATTTACTTGGAATACCTACCTAGACTTTTTGGTGAAAATAAAACAACTTTCAAATTTTGAATCACGGGGGGAATTCCTTGAGGTTAAACGAAACGTGATACGAAATCACATATGATGCTAATTCAACTATTTTAAAAGTGTATTTCTACAAACCTCTTCTTTGATTAAAAGGTATTGAAGAAAAAGCATGATATTAAAGCCTCGGTCATAGAGAGCCATTTAAACACTGCTATTTCAATAGTAGAACCGAAATCACTTCGACAAGAGTAGCTTAATCAGCAGCTTTTAAACATTCGCGCAATACGATTAGAACATGTTCAATTCTGATAGCAATAAACGAGCAATTACATATGGTGTAGTAGAGGTAGTTGCCAGCTTTCACCGCTATTCTCCTTCGCCACTACGTGGCAGTGCTGTAGCAAGCATCGTCTGGCATCAACAACTGACATTTTGACTTGTTTTAAATACGTTCGGCAAAAATGTTGATACCGTGTTATGAGGAACTCTGACTTTGAGGTATCACCACTTGCCAAGCAAAGCAAGGTGATTTCTAGTTTGGCGTTAGATGGAATCGCACTTCTAATTGTTTTTTTTTTTTTTCCTGGTACAAATATTCCCTGGTTACGAATAACCTGACAATATTTGAAAATCTCCTACTACCATCACAGTAAGCGGAATATGTTGCTTGTGTCGTAATGGAGGACTTTGCCAGCCGAGGAATTGAACTCACGACGCCTGGTTGAGACCCAAACGCGATGTCAACTCAGCCACTGACCGGTTGTACAAATATAAGTGTATCTTCATTCATCAGTTGAAGAATAATCGATTTAAGTACGTCATCAAACTTTTCTAGAGTTAGCCGTAGAATATTTCTCAAGCGGATCTTCCAAAGCTAGTTCTATCAAAATTACTGCAGAAACCCCCATTTATGTTCTTCGATTAATCCAGTCGCAAATACATTTCCTTTTTTTCTAGGCCTTAACAGTACATTATTTACTCAACTCGGCACCATTCAAATGAATCAATTGTTTCAAAAATACAGAACGAGGTTCGGACAACATATTTTTGACAGTTCAATCGCTACTTCCTGCTCGCAGTTCCAGATATTCTAGTAGCGCGTGTGACTCTACTAGCGGTTAGAAGAAGTGACAATCACTCGCCGCGGCAACTTAGCAGTGTCGACATCACTTTGTGTGACCGAGGTTTAAGAGGAGATATCTGACAATTAAAATAAACCTTTCAGTAACTGGATGATATTTAGTCTAAGGTTGTGGCAGTGGAGAGTAAAGTACCTTACCGGCAGCAACCAACCTGCACAATTCACAACCTTTGCATTTATTCTCTTGGAAAAGCAGCTATAACCGGTTTCTCATATCAAATTCTCGATAAAATAAAAATGCGACAACCAAATTCAAATAGCAATTCATCAAAAAAGATCACAAGATGAGTGAACGACTGGTAGCCAATTAATTTAAATGTCTCATAAAAACATATAAGTAGTAGTTAAAACAAGTTTATTTGATATTTATTATTAGAATGGTAGATAATAATACAAGTTGGTCAAGGACTTTTGCCTAGTAATTCATCCTCCCAGACTTAGAAGACTACTACAATATTTTGATAATGAATTCGGATCGTCAACGGGTAAGTTATTATTTTTCTATTTTTATGTACAATGATCATATCACAGCAAATATCTAACACGATGCAAATGCGAGAAATTGCCAAATTTTCATCAGAAAATTCCAAATATGAGTTAACAGTGACTGTCAGTGTGTGTAACAATAATTAATTCTTAACAAAGCTGAAAGCTTTAATTGGGAAGCATAATAATACAATGGTAAGCAAGAAGCAGTGGGAAACAACAAACAACAAACAAAACCTATAAGCGGGAAGCTGGAAGTGAATAGCTAGAAGTGAGAAGCTGGAAAAAAAAAGAAGTGGGAAAGGAGAAACGAAAACCAACGCTCAATCAATTCCTTGATTCCTACCATCCTAAATTCCAATATTGACTTATTAGGTTGCCATGTATACCGGTCGATTAAACTCCAACCTCCTTCCCATCCGCAGAGCATGTGTTCCAAGTCCTAACAAATCAGTGCCCCCTGGTGTACCAGTCGCGCCGGGACAGGGGTACTCCTGGCTGAGGTGGTACAATCGTATCGTAATTCTAAAATTGAGTAAGGCCTATGTCCAAAGCTCATTATGAAGAATATATTCTGATCAACATAACATCCGCACTGTAGTGGGTGTCACGATGTTGGTCATGCGAATCGGGAAGGGTAAATGTATATTAAAGGTAACATACTCAGTGGTGGCTCCAGCGGGTGTGAAGTCCTCAGGCACCAGCCCATGGGGTGGATATCGGGGGAGTCATCGTCCACCCAGAATGAGAGGTCATCTGGCCAGCCGTCAAAGGATATCCGCACTTGGTGGAAGCGAGTATCACTGATGGTGGCCACACGGATAAGGAAGGGTACCTGTGATGATGTCATGAAAATAATTTAAAATGACACTAAATTAAAAGAAGGTAGTTACAGGCAGCGGCAGTTTGTAGTCTTTTTAACTGGGGGTTCAATCAGAAATTCAGGAGAAGATATCATATTTCATCAAAATGTACTAATTGTCCTTCGGCGAATCATCCAATACAGTGGCAGTCACATAATTTAAATAAAGTTGGAGGAGGAATACTATAATAACTAGCCATTTGAGACAATAAGGCATTTGTCGAAACTTTCTTGACTTGGGAATATATCATCTTATCTAAATTAATTTTAAATACAAAACCATGCATTTATAATCTGTTTGTTTTACTAGTAGATATACAAATGCCATTTAAATCAAATAATTAGAGATGCGGGTACAAGAAAACTTTAAAATATTTACTACTAAACTATAGAAAAACAATAACATTTAACTTGCATCCTTATTGTGCAAAGTTCAGCTAGCCGGCAAAGTGACCGATAGGGGGCCATCTCGGTGACACTCGTCAAACTTCCGAGGTCACATGTCTTTGAACATTCCTTCGTTAGCGCTGGGCACAAACTTCAACATGGTTTGGCCTAAGTTCTCTCCCTCGAAAAGTCGGCAAACCACGTGCATAAGGATACGGGAAGTCCGTAAGGCAGTTTGTTGACAAGTCCTAGGTGCCAAACCCGGCCAAAGACCTCGGAAATGTTCAGTGCAACCGTTTGAGTCTCACTGTGACGTTCCAGGTACCGCCCCCAAACATGCATCACATAGGCGAGATCACCGCACGAGCGGTTCCACCAGAATCCGTATTTAATAATTTTGTTCTTCTCGAGGTATGTGAGCAGTTTGTCGTTGATCACACGTTCCATCACCTTGGACAGAACTGATGTGATCGCTATGGGGCAGTAGTTGGCCGAGTTGGAGAGGTCACCCTACTTTGGTATTTTTTTTTTTTTTACATTAACTCCACACAGGAAGCTCTGAAGAAAATAATTTCCCTCAGGGTCTATGTCATAGTTGAGGATGCTGTGTGAAGTCTCGACGAATGACCGCTTTTTTCCAACCAAAGGCCATAGAGCCACACTTCGGGGACATTTTGAAGAGATTTGTAAAAATTGGAGCTAGGAATTGGATTTCTGTAGCACATCTCTGCAATACCAGGGCGGGTATTCCATCAGGCACACTAGCTTTACTAACATCGAGCCCCCGTAAAACGATAATAATGTACATCCGGATACCGGATCGTCAGCTTTTTCATATAGAACATTTTCCCTAAAGATTGGCCTTTTCGAAGGCGGTGTTCGCTAATGAACCGTCGGGTTTGGTAAGAGGTGACAGACTGGATTTGCAAAAATTTCAACCTGTGGAACCCACTAATGACTAGAATGCTCTGCTGCCATGGGGGCAGACAGCTAGCTTTTTGCTGATCTGCAGGTCGTGCTCAAATTTTGATGATTCTTTTGCTTTCCTTTGCCAATTTATTATATGCTAATCTGTTTTCCGACGTTCGAGAAAAACAGATTAGCATATAATAATATTTTACGTTTTGTAGGCTCGGTAAGTTGCGTTTTTTTGTCAAACTGCTTCGGAGCATTGTCGACTGAACCACGGCTTTGAACCTACACCAGTTTGTTTAACGGTGGATTGAATGAAGCCATCCATCGCAGATGACTGTCAATTTCTTGGGCACATCTGGAAGGATCCGAAGTCTGAAAACAGACAGCTAACCGCATGAAAGCATTAAAGTGAGCCCCCAGACTGAACCAATCTGCTGACCTATAGTGCCACACTTATCTCTTCAGCCTCTTAATTGGCAGTCTGAAGTTAATAGGGATTGATGTCATCATCAAGCAGTGGTCGGACGACATGACATGAAAGTCGCTATGACATCAATCCCATAACCATGTGGCTCAGTAGTTAAAAATAGCTCTAACAGATTGGAGCAGTGAGTCTGGACATCGGGAATCCTTGTAGGCTCCTGAACCAGTTGCTCCAATCCATGGCAAAGGGCAAAGGATTCCACCTGTCGGCCAGCCGAGTCTGTTGAACGTGAAAACTTCAACCATGGTTCATTATGAACATTGAAGTCCCCCAGAATAACAAACTCGGGCAAATGGTACCTGGGTAAGAGATCATCAATAGTTTTGCTCAAATGAGTGACTTACGTTAGTTTCCAATAATGAAATAGTAATAATAATAAATTGTACTTTATCTATGAACTAACTATATACACCGTCGGCTGCCAGCTGAAACTGGTAGAAGCAAAGTAAATAAGCTCCTTACCCTCTTGTCGACAGCTTCCAGCTTCATGCCAGCCTTGAAGTTGTGCGGGGGCCGCGGGCGAAAGGCCCTCGCCGTGACGGGAACAGAGCTGGTCTCCTTCAGGTACTCGTCCCACGTGAAGTGCTCGGGGTCTTTGTAAGCTACAGGAAACACTTTATGTTAGACTTCACAAGACTTAGATAAAGAATTAGAGAATTATGTTATGTAGATTATTTTAAATACATATATTTATTTTATTGATTTTCCGATCCAATTTAATCTATAGAAAACAACTAATACATATTTAATATGTTGATATACTGTGGATGGTGATTAAACTGTAGAATTTGGAGTAGTCCGTCTGATCTACCTAATTTATGGTTTGGTCAATAATTTATAATATGTATGTCAGCTTTTACAATCTGTCAAATGAGAATTGCATAAAATGTTTCCTTGTTGAGTTTAAATGATTTTTGTGTACAATATTAACCGCAAGAACAATGAAAGCAGTTTAACAATGAAATGAAAAAACATTTAGTGTTGCTTAGCAATAATAATGTGATGTATGCTCACTGTTAGGCGGGGTGAGACTATATCCATGTTCATCACACCAACCCACGGGGTGGATGTAGGGGGAGGTGGGGTCCACCCAGTAATCGTAGATATCGTCCCAACTGTCGAAGTGAATCAGCACTCGGTTCTCCATAACATCGGCTACGGTGGCCACACAAGTCAGAGAGTTCTTCCTGTCCTCGGCTTCTAGCTTTAAGCCAATTCGGAATCCACTGGGACTAATTTTCTGGACCTAGGAAAATCAAAAAAGGAAATCAGATAACCTTCAATCAGTTTTGAGGTTGTTAGAAGTAACATCCAAAACTATATATAAAGTGCAATCAATATTTGTTCTATCTGTGTTTTTTTTTCATCCATAATATTTTTCCATCCACAATATTTTTCCATCCACAATATTTTTCCATCCACAATATTTTTCCATCCACAATATTTTTCCATCCACAATATTTTTCCATCCACAATATTTTTCCATCCACAATATTTTTCCATCCACAATATTTTTCCATCCACAATATTTTTTTTCCAAAGAGGAATGCAATCAGTGCCTGTTTCATACAAAATTTAGATTTGTATTTACGGCTAAAATATCTAGCTAATTTGAATGATATTTTTTTATAAATAAAAAAAATGTATGACATTATATAAAGTGTGAATTGCAAATCGTTTTTCGATTTTTATTTTAACCACCCGTCCTTTGGTTTATTATTCAAAAGGAGGTTAAAAATACATCAGGTTTTTTTCATTAGATTTCGCAATACATGTTTAGAATATACTAACTTGTATGGGAGAGACGAAAATATCCGAACACATCCGTTAGCTTCGGCTGACCTTGAAATACTAAACGAGATGACGCAGGAACAAACTTGACGTATACAAATGTTTTGTGGGTTTCGGGTATAGTTTATTGTACATCATGGTACGGGATACGGCTTGTTGCGTTCGGGCAATAATATAGCGGCCATATCACGTATCTTCGTATGGGTAGGGCGGTTAAATTATAAAATATAGGCCACAAAAAATTATGATTTATTCGTGAGTTTTGGAAGCAACTTTGGCAAATATTTTTGACTAAATTTGATGAAGTATACAATAAAATTAAAATATGTACTAAAAAGAGTTTCTTTTCGTGAATGACTCACTAGGGTGGTACTGAAAGGGTCTTGTATTCTAGAACAAAGTTCGAATATTGAATTGCCTTTTTTATTTGAATTGTGCTTATATGAGAAACAGAATAATTGAATTGGATGCACCGGGTCAAGCCCGCAACTTTTGGGCTAGGAGTCAAAGCACTTACAGCTCAGTCGCGTGGACCTTAAAGGAATTTTAGATTCCTAAGCTCAAAATATCAAATAATTTACTGCTGGTAACGATTAGCGTACCTAATTAACTAGCCGTTTCACTGCAGGAATAGGCAGAAGAGATAGACCACCACACAACTCTGTCTTGTCACAGACTCCTTGCTTTATTCACATCCAGATGTCGCGAGTTCAAATCCAGGAGTGTGCAAGTGATTTAAAAAATATGTAATTTGTGTTATTTCACAATTAATTAATTAAAAATAATAGTACATTTGCAACACGTTCCGTCTATGCTAAATGGCTTAGATCAGTGAAATTAATATTTAGCAAAAACTTCATATTTTGAACTAAATGCTCCGTTCCTGTTTCACCCACCTTCTTGGCCTTTGTTTTCTGCTAGCTTGCTATTGCGGACAATACTAATACCACTACAATAGGCCGGAACCCCTCCTCCCACCACGCTCTGTTCGCTTCAGTATCCCGCAATGTTAGAGCAAGACGCAGGACTATCAAACAGATTTTAGATCCACGAATAAGAACGCATGCGCTCCATTTAAACATTTGGTCGTTTGCTAAATCCACATATTACGAAAAGATGTTATTTTAAGATCGCTTATATCTTTGCAATTGTACCACCCACGGCTTTAGTATCATTGTGTAAGGGAAAGAAACCATTACTCGATCACGCATATTTTGCATACGTAGATGGCGGCATTGTCGCATCACGCATGATGCAATCGGAGCTAAATTTAGCCTTGGCATGCCGTTCAAATAGGCGTAGCTAGTGGATTAGTGGATCTGAGCAGGAGTGGTTGCATTTGAGAGAGCTCACTTTGCCATAGTAGTTGTAATCCATTGAACTCAAACCGGTGCCCATCAGGAGTTATAAGGCTTACTAGTGTTTTATTTATTACAGAACGGTAGCAAAGCTATGGCGCCCACGCATTCGTCTCGTAGTGTCCGGAAATGGTGTGAAGAGTCTCGGGTAGCAAGACAGAGGGTCATATTGCCCATACACCCACTGCAGCACGCACAAGACGTTTCACATACCCCACTGCAGCTGGGTTCCCGATCAGCCTACCCGAATTTTTTGCCTGAAAAATACCTAAAATGCTGGCAATTCGATAAACTTATTGATCTTTTATCATGTAGAATCATCTCCCGAAGATACTGCACTTTACCCCCGGACACCTTGTATATTTACATCAACACCATCCTGATAAAGCCACAATAATTTTTTATCCTCACCAAGAATCTGGGTTGTTTGGAAGAAATTGCCATCTGGCAAAACGCCCACCTTAAAGGGTGTTTTACACAATACTTTTTTTTGTACAGATTCCATACAGGTCATCTCTCCCTATGGATTCAGTATGGAAAATAGGACTTGTCCTATACTGCCGTCGTAAGTAAAAACACAGTATCTTCCTTGGGACTCTCAAGGAAGATACCATGTTTTTACTTGCCCATGGCAGTATACCATCTAAACTTTTATTTTAATATGTGGAATTGTAGCATGTTTATTTCGGAACTTATTTAAAATATTGTAATTAATTTAATTTTTAAAAGAAAGACAAACATTTCCAAGTTACGAATAACCTGACAATATTTGAAATAGATACTTCCATATGATCTATGGTTATGTTAGAGGTGCTGCCATTTTTTGAAGATTAACTACCAGGTAGTTAGTCATGAAAATAATGATTTTGGTAAAGCAAAGATTTTCCATTTGGGTACCGATATGATTTCCATATGGAGATCAGTGTGGAAATAAGTATTGTGTAAACCTAGCTTTATAATACTGTAAATAAAATGAATGAATAATAGCCAATAAATAAATTAAAAAAGTAAACTGTCTTTTTCAACCACAATAATATGTACATACAAATTAAAACATAATTAAAAAAATACTTACAGATGTTGAAACGTGTGCAAATAAGTTCTTGGGTGCAGCAATAGCTCTCACTTGCTTCAGGTAAAGAGGCCAAGAAAAGCAGCTTGGAGTGAATCCCATGGGAGGCCTGAGAACACGGCCGTTCTTCTCACACCATCCTGGAGGGAAAATATCGCAAGAGTCAGCATTCACCCAGAAGTCATAGTCCTCTTGATAGCCATCGAAGTGCAGCTTCAGCCTGTAACCCTGGACCTCTGTGATGGTGACCACAGCGAACAGCGAAGGATGGACTGGGTCTATTGCCTCTACCTTCATGCCAATCTTGAAGCAGTTCTTATTGATCATACTTTCCTTTTCTCGGAATAAGTTAGGAGCTGCCGCTTTACCCTTGTAATATTCGAGATATTTCATCCATGAGAATCCAACCTTTTCGCACTTCCACATGGGAGTCTTTGTATTAGTCTCCGTACTGTTAGACTTCACAGCGTGTATTGGTGTGGTGGTAATGGTCACATCGGACGAAATGGATTCTAATAATTTTGATTCCTCGATGGTAACATTACTCTCACTCAGGCTGTTGGAACGTTCTTTAGGTTTGAGTTTTTGAATCAGCGTTTTCTTCTGTCTTCGCTTCTTCCTGAAATCAAATGAATCCCGTTCCTTGTTGTTGTGACTTTTTCTAAAGTTCCGTTGGCAAGTGTGGCTGCAGAAGTTAGGGGTGATGAACTCGGCGGCCATTCCGTGGCAACCACAGCCGTCGCAGCAATACAGGTCTTCGGGAGACGAGGGCTTCTTGTCCCTGTTTATCCTCTGCTTCAAGGGAGCATGATATTTAGTCAACGATATAGCACTATCTTTGGCGTCAATTATATCAATAAGGCCAAACTCATTGGTACGAATCTGTAAACAGCTTCCATTCAGCAATGCAATATCGTTCTGCCACTGCAGTCCAAGAGAGTCCTCTTCTGTAAGAAAGTCGGTTTTAGAATTGTCTTTGTTTTGATGCGGAAATTGAAAAACAGTTTTTTCACTTATTTTCTCCAAAGCATTATTTTGAGTAATGTTATACGTGTCTGCTGAGAGGCGGCTCTTTCGCCGATCTTTATTTATTTGAGGATTGCGTACCAAATTAGAAAACCCATTATTCTTAATGGGGGGCTCCGGTTTGGGTTTTTCAACCACTTTGATTTCTACTTCATGATCAAACTTTTCCTCGCAAAATAAAGAGGGCAGTTTGCTCTCTTCAACTCTCTCCCGTATCGGTTTGTTTAATATGGTCAAATTCTGATTGAATAGTTTTATCTTCGCCTTCTCGATTTTATTCTCGATATCATCGTTGCACTTCTTGTCTTCGGAGCACAAAGAAATTCTCCGTTTCTCATTCAAGATTATCTTTTTATCAATACTGTCAGAATTTGATCTCCTCAGAATGGTAGGGCCGGGGGTGGATAAGTTACATTCTACTTCTTGCAGAACCGCTTCAACACTGGTCAGGTTGTTTCCCAGTAAACTATTCCCTTTCTCTGTAATGGAGATTGTATAGTTCTCTGGCAAACAATCACTGTCCTCTGTAATAGACACCGTGTACATGTCATCATTCAATGAGGTGTTGGACTCGGGGATAGACAGAGCATATTCCTTCTCACCAATCAGCTCGGCCCTCGACCCGGGAATGGAAGTGGGGAAAGTGTTGTCGTTGGTTGGAAGAGAAGCGCTGAAAGAAGTATCTGTGACAGAGCTCGGCGTGTGTATGGCAGCATTAGTCAAAGTGACACTACTTGGCATAGCAATGTTTTTACTAATGGGCAAGAGAGGCGGGATCTCACCGGCTGGACTAGTGAAGCCAGATGGATCCTGCATCACAGTCACATTACCCTGAGGATCCTGCAGCTGACCATTCGCAATCTGAAAGTTAATTACCGGACCTTTTGCCGCTATTGCACTTGGGTAATTATACTTTGTATTCTGAGGAATTTTCGGAACATTCTTCGGTGTCAAAAAGAATTTTTGATTTGCAGTAGAAGGTGGCGCATTTGAGCTCATCAAGATGGACTGGCTTTCTTGGACTTTAGCCGCGGGGGAAGGTTTATTATAGGTCGCTAGGGTATGTTTTGCACCAGATATGGCAATGTTGACTGGACTTTGAGGAATTGGCTTTGATTTCTGAATAACAATGGATTGGCTGGAAATATTCGGAGCCAATTTAGATATTGCTTTTGATGTTGTGCTGAATTTAGGTGTGACGTTGACTGATGATATAATTTGTATTGCATTACCGGATGTTACCTAAAATATAAACATAATAAATTAATTGTCAAATGAAGCTAGATTAAAATGCTAAAAAATTGGTCAACTTAATAGTTGGATGACTTGTATAGCGCCGTTTTTGTGAAAGATCACCTCAAGGGCGCTGTAAAACTTGTCATAAATCAAGAAATAAGTTAAGTTTGTCATTAGTTGAAAGTCACTACATAATATAAGTTCTTTGTTACAAAGTGGTGGGTTTAAGATAGATTAAGTTTGGTTAAAAATTGGTCAACTCGTCGTAAATCAAGAAATAAGTTATATTTGTTATGAGTTGAAAGTCACTACATAATATAAGTTCTTTGTTACAAAGTGGTGGGTTTAAGATAGATTAAGTTTGGTTTAAAATTCTTTGTTTATTTGGGTCATCTAATCGTAAGGTGTCATATAAATTAACCACTTATTATTATTTTGTCATTAGAAAAACAATTATGGATTAATTAAAAGCAGAAAAGCTAAAATATAATATCTTTCACAAAATTTCTATAATGCCAATATCCTTTGGATGCACAAGTTACAATTCTAATGAATGTGTTCACCAAACTCTTAACGTAAAAGAAAATAGTCAACAATAATATAAGTTTACTACCAATGACCACTATACTACTGCAAGTATTGAATGACACTGTTCAACAAAACGGTTACAATACATGTTAAATCAGCGAATAACTTCAAGCATATGAATGCAAACAAACCACTGATACGTAAACACTATATTGAGTTATAAATAAACCATAAAATAAATATCACTCACCGGACGTCGCACAATTATTTGTTGAGGGTTCAGAGAACTGCTGGTGTTGGTGATCTCCGCGCTTGTGACAGGCTTTAATCCAGAAGGAGTCTGGATGTAGACCACATGTGGCATGGGTCGTGTTGGTCCCCTGACCTGAATGTTGTTATTGGAAGTAGGAACTTGCATATGTGACAACGGCCCGAGTGAAGAATTTTGCATTTGCAGTTGCAATGCCGATGTGACAGGTCCATTCACCCCCTGCAGTTTTATTTGCATGGGGTTATGTTCTTGAATTATGTTTTGATATTCCACAACCTTGTCTGTATTCTGTACCCCTTGCGCCAGCATTCGGTTGGTGTTCTGTGGACCACCCATGTTAAACTGAAGCACAGATCCGTGTAATCCTGGTTGAGAGCTCGGGCCGGATAGCAAAGGCATAGATGGCGCTAGCTGAATGTTTCCAGAAGGTTGGCCGAGGTGCAATGGCACACTGATGGTTCCTCCAGAAGAAAGCTGCACGGGAACATTACTAGGAGTTGAGATTATCTGTAATGATTGGCTTCCAGATAGCTGAATTGGTAAGTGGGTGCTTGACGCGGGGGCATTAAGCGATGCAACAGATCCCACATTAGGATTTACGGGAAAATTCAACTGCAGTGGATATCCAGGATGAATGTTAGTGTTTTTTCCTTCCTTCATAATATGTTGAGAATTCATATTACATAGTTTCCCTTTCAACTGCGAAATATGAACAAATTCACAATTTATATTCGTATTTAATATTGACATCCGAAATGCAATGACATTATTTGTCATATATAAAGCAAATTTTTACCCTGAAATGAAAATGAATTAAATATATTACAATTATCAACATATAGTTTGTGTGTAGTTGCAATACATAAAGTAATACAAAAATATGAAGGAAAAATTACTGTCGAAGTGAAGAACTCACATTCAAAATATTCCACCAATTAAAACTATTTCCCAAATTACTTGTTTTTGATCCAATTAAATAAAGTTGTAGACATTTTCGTAGCAATCCACGAGTATTTGACAGATAATATCTGCGCTGTTATTCAGAAATAAAGAAAAGTGAGACATATTATAATACATCCATCAAAACTCGGACAAATTCGCGATACTACGAGACTTTCGTAAACATTTCTTTCACACAAATTGAAAATTTATTATTAATACTTCGATTTAATCGAATCTAAATACACCAAACTGTATATTCACTAGCTCTTCTCCGACTTAGTTACTTCCGTAATCTAAATAATTCAAATATTGTTTCAAGTTTATAACAATCGCGATCGCGTGTATCGCATCTTTCCTACTGAATTCACTTTTAACACGACGGACCCTAAATAAGTTAGATAAAATATTGCGAATGCTGTATAAACTCAGTGTGCGATCTTTCCAGTAAAAGCATGAAACTATTTAAAATACATATCAACAGCTCTTCATTGAACTATTCAATTCTTATTACATATTAAATAAAATACAAAGTGAGAGATGACAATATTTACCTGCAATCAGCCTTTTCCAGAGTGCAGATGTGACAACATAGCAGTATTGTGAAATGGGTGGATTTTAGAATAGTGTTCGTATCGGCCAATAGCAGCCCTCCCTTCTTGTGACGCATTTCGCGCCATTGGCAAAAATGTAAACGGACACTACAAGGAAGAAAGGAAACTGTTAAATTCATTTCATTAATTCTACTATGCCATCATGAATCCAATACTCGCTAATTTTAATTCTACGTAATCATTCTTATTCCCCGTCAACTAATAATGACGTTCAATACGGATCCATAATGTAATTTACATTTGTAACTTAGCCCATGCGTGATTAAATATATACATCGTTGCCAAATATATTTGCATCGGCTTTATTTCGATTATTTTTAAATGGAGGGAAATTTTCCTTCTATAAAATCTGGGAAAATGTTATAAACTGTTGAAAATAGTCGATAAATTACAAGTGAAGCTTTCGAGATCCGTACATAACGTTTTCAATTTGACAACGATATAGACATAGCATATGAGAACGTTTTTTGTGCGAAATTTTGGAAGCACATATCTTGTCTTGATAATAATAATATACTTTTGCAAATGCACTGGTGGAATGCCAGTTATTTGCTTCGGTATTGATTTATCTGCTATAATTCAACAAATAACAAGGAATCTCCATAATTAGGATTTAAATCTGAAGTTTCTAATTATTTGCTTCTTTGAATCTGAATATTAATTGGAGCAATATTATCAATATTCCGCATAAATTACATTGCATCATAAATAAAGGTGATGGGTTGTTAAAGCGCAACTCTGCAACTCATTTTATCTTCCGCGTTAAAGAAGATCATTATAATATTACTCATTTAATATAGAAACGCGAAAAATGAAATCAGAATACATGCATTTTCTGACATTGAAGTTTTCAATGTTTCGCAATGTAATGGTTCATCCACAATTTCAACGTATAACAAAAAAAAACTTTTGTGAGCGGGGCATCTTTGAACACAGTGATATTATTATTTATTGAACATGAATGACATTTTTAATCAATCATTTTGGCCAATTATTATTGCGTTGTTAACACGCTTACACGTTACACCAAAATATATTGTCAACCAGGGCCTAATTTTCATCTTTAAAGACTTTTACGTTCCCATTTTTTTTCAATAATCAAATCAATCACATCAAAGATTTGAATCTATTACACCCCTCGGTAAATTTAATTTTTCATTCTAATGAATCGATACGTTTCAAGTAAGATATATACATATATATATATTTTGAATCGTCATACTATTTCGATTATAACATAATAGAATCAATGTACAATAATGCAATTGAAAATAATGCAATAAACTAGTATTTATCGAATTATAAAAAATCAAGAACCAAAGAAATATCGAAGAACTCAAAAATAATATTATGGCTCGAAAAATCAACAAGCACCGATTCTGAGTATGTAAGTTTTTTTAACGTAATATTTATTATAGGTAGAATTAATAAATGGTAATTTAAAAATTCATTGAACACCAACAAATCAAAGTGCCCTGTTTGGTTGGAATCATTTGATCGGTGGCTTCTGACGTCACGCGGATATTCGCAAGTAGATTTATTCTGGTTTTGTGTGAAAATTTTTATGTGTCTATTTTGTTTTGATTATAAATACGAGTATGTATCTTTTTTAGTTTTTGTAAATTAATTTGTGAGACTATAAGCTCTATTTGTTGTTCAATATACAAAAAAACTATATTGTCGGAAATTAAAATGATACAATGGGAAACCCACAGCCCTAATTGTCAATAAAAAACGAAATATATATATATATTTTTAAATTTTATTTAATAATTTTTATTATTGTGACAGCTGTTTCGGCGTTCAAATTTTCAGACTGCGGTTAATCCACATTGTAACGACTTATTTATATGATTTTATTCACTCCCACCCCATTCTAATTTGCAGGGGTTTTTAAAAATAATTATCGGTAAAACCGTAATTAGAAAACTATTAAAATTCTCAATTCTGTGAGGTTTTCACATTTATAATGTGTTTCCTCGTATTTAACTGATAATGTTTTGTTAATAGATTTATTTAAATGTTATATTGTTTTGATAATGTGAATATACTGAGAAGCGGTGAATATATAATTTTCCTTACTTTATTAATTAATGTTACAACAAATGTAGATACAACAATAAATGCAAATTCAACTCATCCTTGGTCTCATAAATTATCAGCTTACCATTCAATGGTACATAGACTCATTAATATCCGCCTAGACAAAATAGCGTATGAAAAAGAAAAGGAAACAATAAAAATAATTGCGGTTAATAAAGGGTATGAAGTGAAAAGAATTCAGAATTTTAATTGTTTTCTAACTAAATCGGTTTTACCGATAATAAATCATTATTTTTAAAAACCCCTCGGAGTGACCCTTACCCTTTTTAAAATTGTCTTCAGTGGAGTTTGAAAATTGATCTCTGTTCAACCCAAATAAAATTTATACAGACAGGTGCCCGATAAATTTTTAAAATTTTAAATAAACGTACATTTTCGGTGATGAAGATATCACTTCTTACTCTGGAATATTTAATAAGTATGGACCTGAAAAGTTAGTGTTATTTATGTCAAAATTAGCAATATTTTTGAGAAAAGTTGTGTTATTTTTCAGCAAGTGGTGGTATTTTGTAACAAAAGTGGTGTTATATTCCCTTTTGGACACAAGGGGTAATTTAAAAGTTTTATTGTTTTCATTGTTTTTTTTTCAAACCCCCACCACTTTTTCAAAAAAAGAATGACAGTATACACCATTTTCGACATGAAGTTAGCTACGTTCCATGTTTTTCATATTATTTGAAAGCAAGAGAATGTACAGTACATTTCACTCATCCGAACTGAACGTTTTACTTGATTTTTCATAGAATGATCTCAGATTAAAACAAACATTGCTTGTGAAAAGTTCTCATTTATTTTAAATGTAATTAAATGCACAAATAAAGAGTCGACTCACAATAGAACATGTAGCGTAATGTATTATTGCATGAATAAAGATATATGTACATATTATTATATACAAACAACTTCAAAAATATAACTTAGATTTTTTAAAACTCTCTGTTCATATTTACAAAGATCTTTAGCGGTATGGGTAACGGAAGGTGGTTGACTTTAGATTTCAGGAGGGAAGATAGAAGATTGCGCTGAGTATCGCAAGGGTTTGGGGGAGGGGGGGATTTGCGCATCATCTTCTTGACTTTGTTAGCAGCTTGGGTGGGGGGGGACGACTCTTCATCAGGCTCCGAAGAATCACCTTCTTCTCCATCAGCATCAGCCTCGTCGTATGTGTAGCGACGCTTCCTCTGGCGGCGCATACGCCTAGATTTATTCCCGGCATCTGTTGCGAATACAAAAAAATAAAAACATAACATAAGAGAGAATTATTGTGGAACACGGCAATGTAGGGCGCGATGCCCATTAAAATTTTTAAATTCTTTGTTACGGCATTACGTTTGATACAATTATTATCCATGCAATGGGTTACACTAATGCCCAAGTTAAATACAGATCCGAGTACAGCTTCAACAACACTGTCATTCTTAAATTTTGAATTTCATCATATTTTTAATTTGTTATCTTATCTTCGGTTTAAATATTTTCTTTCTTTTTGAAAAAATCATTTCTATTCAGTAGAAACATTGGTTAACCGCTTCATGCTCGGTTAAATTTTTTTCGTATCATATTTTTAATTTGTTATCTTATCTTCGGTTTAAATATTTTCTTTCTTTTCGTAAAAATCATTTCTATTCAGTAGAAACATTGGTTAACCGCTTCATGCTCGGGTTTTTTTTTATAAAAATCATTTCTATTCAGTAGAAACATTGGTTAACCGCTTCATGCTCGGGTTTTTTTTTATAAAAATCATTTCTATTCAGTAGAAACATTGTTTAACCGCTTCATGCTCAGGTATTTTTTCACAAAAATAGAACTAAAAACATCAGGTTATTTTATTTTTTTATTTATAATTTAAAGGTTGTCCAGTTCAAAGAAACAAAACAGAAGCAATAAAAAATGTAAAAAAAACTTAACTTAATATAAAAAAAACAAGTCTAACTATAATAATAAAAAAAATAATAAAACAAACTATGATAAGTAAAAACAGAAGAAACGATTTACGTAAACCTCTACGAGCGTCAAGTGGCCAACTGGCGAGCTCAGTTTGTTTATCTTATGTAACGCAAAAAAGTTGAAACACGCGAGCAGTGCTTAGGTTGATGCGATACGACACATGCGCCGACCGCGAACACTGCCGTTCAAAAGCATGAAGTGGTTAATGCAACATTTTATAAATTAATATATGAAATAAAATAAACATACCCTGTTGCTTATCCAATGACCCTCTTTGTTCATTATCACCCAAATACTCTTCGCTAGAGTTATAATCCATTTGTTCAGAGCCCGTAGTGGCATCTGGTGAGGAGCTGCTGTTCCCCACTGGAGACCGGCCCTCCTCCACATCATCAACGATGCCACTATCCAGCTTCTCCCGTTTCTTGATGGCATCTCCGTTGGGCTTGAGCTTATCGCTGCTCGGTGATGGCTTTGTGTCTTCCTCTGTTTGCCTTACTGACTTACTACCACTAGCCAGACATAATTCCTTTTCATCTTTTACAGAAGCATCACCATTAAGTTTTGATGCACTATTACTTTTTAAAGGACCCGTTTCTATAATTACAGGACTTGATTCTATTTGCTCGTCATCCGATTCTTCCTGATTGCTGGGAACATCGTTGTCCTCTTCATTAGCATTTGGGCGATTGCGGTTGTTGGGAGCGGGTTCATCAGGCGGGTTGTCCATTTCATCGTAATCTTCGTAAGGTTCTGCGTCACTGCCGTTGTCGGCCGCTGAATCGTAGTCCGCTGCCACTACATCATTCTCCATGCTGAGCACCAAGTTTAGTAGGGCATTCATTTCACGTGACCCAGATTCTCTGTCAAGGTTGTGCAGCAAA
Organism: Halesus radiatus; assembly: GCA_022606495.2. Classification (NCBI taxonomy): domain Eukaryota; kingdom Metazoa; phylum Arthropoda; class Insecta; order Trichoptera; family Limnephilidae; genus Halesus; species Halesus radiatus. The sequence goes on from JAHDVE020005503.1 coordinate 42,968, forward strand.
CTGAAGTCATCTGCAAACAAATACAATAGAAATATTACTTTCAGGCCTGAGACAATATATGGCCATTTTTAGGTTTAAAAAATTTCAAGAGAATTACTGAAATCCCTTACCAGTATCAGTTTCCTCATCTTCAATAGGTATTGATATCCTTCGAACACGGTACGCCTCGTACTTTGGTTTGGCCCTGACCTTTTTAGACTTCAAGGGAGTATTACGGAACTGAGGATTTTCTTCGTAGACAACATTGCGCAGTACATTACGTATTGAGGTGCGGCACAACACCTGGAGCGATGCTGGAGTCACATCCACTGAAGAAAGACAGACAGTATTATCAATATAGGTTCGAGCTCATGTGCAATAAAATAATCAATCTTTACTACATTGTTTTAGTTCATTTATATATATGACGCGAATGTGAATGGAAGAAGAGGCCGGGGACGCCCGAGGAAGACATGGCACGATCAAGTGAATCAAATACTCGAGTCGGGCCATGTCAGAAGTCGGAATAACAGAAGAGAATGTATGAGGCGTTGTATGAATGTGAATGAAGCAAGAAGTGTATGCCAAGATCAGTTGTTTGGCGGTCCGTCCTCTCTGCCTACCCCTGCGGGGAAACGGCGTGATGGTTAGTTAGTTAGTTAGTCACTGCAAATACACTACATGTTATTTCCTTTCAACTCATCCATCCCTTCCATTGTCTTTCTATGTGCCGGGAACTCAAAAATGTGTAACCCTGACAGCACTGGACCACAGTAGAAAAATATGGGCATTGCTCTGCTATATAGCAGAGATCCATTCTATCTTCGGAGCCTCTGGTGATCACGTTGTATGAATCAAAGGTAGGGCAGTGCCCTACCTAGCATCTAAATCTTCACAATTGAAATTTAAAAAAAAATTAAAAATCATTTTCGGCTTCAACAACATCAATAACGTCATATTTTTCAGTCTTAGTGCTCTAGCTCACTCAAAAGTCACGAGCCGCCACTGATATCTACTATAAATAATGTAGAATTTTCAAATTAAATACGTATATGAATATTTTAGATGCCGCTTCATCAGGGCTGTATAATACTAACACCCCTGATAAAGCTTGGGTACTAAAAAAGCTGGTTGCAGTAAAAAATACAAATATGTAAAAAAAAAGTAACCATGTATATTTTATTACATTTATAATGCCACATGAATTTCCAAAAATTTTCAATGAAAATATGAAATCTTTAATAAAGACCGTTATGTTACAATAATTTAGTGTTTTTACTTATTTCATTTTGTACTTACACATTGGGACATGCTGAAGAGTCTGTTGGGGGGTCGGTGTAACAAGCGTGGCAAAGGAAACGCACTGAATGTTTTTAGTTGCCCATTCTCTTTCAGATATTCTTTTGATCTGTAGAAGTTTATCATCGAGAGGCATCACCAGAATACCTCCCACCTTCAAAGAAGAAGAATTATATTAGTATAATTTAGTTTAATCCAAAAGATATTCTCTAAATCAATTTTGTTTTTGCATTTAAATTTGTATTGCAAATCTGTTATGGCTTGATGGAGAAATACAAAAATTAAATATCGTTGAATTTCTTCATTTGATAATTATTACAAGATGTATTGCTATGCCAATGTTAATTTCAACATAGCAACAATTTAAAAAAAAAATCATGCAACAGGTGCATAAATATTTAAGGTTGGTGCATCTGTTTGGTAATTATTAAAGGATAACAGTTACAGAATGTTAGATCAACTTGCATTTGTACAATGCGCGTGGTGATGAACCACCGAAATCAAAAGTACTTATAGCAATGTTTGGTTGCAACATTTTGCCACAAATAGCAGTCAAAACTTCACCTGAAAAATGGAAGGCAACAAAGGTTGAAAATGATAATGCATATTACTGTATCAAATGTAATGTTTACTAAGGTTGTTTTGAAAAGGCTCAGGTATGTTACAACACATTCACTACCGGCCATTGATTGTGAACATAAAAGAAATCCACCATTATTAGGTGAATGCCTTTATTTCCAAGAGACGCTCAAGCACAAATGCGAAAAAAACAACAAACAATGGCAATAATTCCTGGCAGCAACTACATTAACACGGTCTGACTTTAGGCATTGGCTGCATTCATCATATCGTCGTGCTATGTACACTCGCCATGGGCAGGGCCAGCAGCAATACTCCAGACCCTACTCCAGTAGCAACAGCTTGTTCAAAACAAACATACTGTCCGATCAAAACTTCTCAGTGATCGGTCAAAGATCTGTAGACACTGCTCGTCTACAAGATAGGTAACTCGCAGCTATTTTCTTTTGCATGCACTAAAGTTGAAAAAACAGTATGATTTAGAATCTATGAACACTTGATAGAAAACAACCGCAAGATAAAATTTGTACTTATGATGTACGTTAGTGACGATATGGTGCTTTAAAGACCCGGCATTTCGATGCACACCAAGAAGTTTTGAATGGACTGTAGTAAGTGACTAGATAGTTAGAGGTGGCATTATATTTGTGGATAGACAACATTACCTTTATCAAATTTTTAAGATAGTTTTCAAAAATTTTGGGGCAGGCGGCGCCGCAATAGACTCTGTCATATTGTTGTACTGAAGGTGATAAACAGAGACAATTTCCTGAAAATACAACAACAAATGAATTGTCTGTGTTTATTAAACGATAAGACTCGGGAGCAATGTTGGCGATCCAATTATTGCAGTTACAGCCATCTTGGTAGCCACCTCTGACCATATGTTATTTCTCTTATTACTTGGACTAGGACTAATAGACCTAACATATTATGTTTTAGGCATCGTTTAGTCAACAAATTACTAATATTTCATTCAAAGTCACTTCAATCAAAAATAGAAAATCTAGTCCTTGCCATTGAAATGTATATACCATAATGTGGATAATTTCGTCTTGGATATCTAAATTCACAACAATCGTTTTACCAGAAATAGAAAGAGTTCAGGGTGACATTCAGACAAAAGTTTTAGCAACATAAACACAATGAAAGTGGAAAGAAACACAGAATATTATTATAAATGGCAACATGCTTTCCTGAAAATCCTAGAAGAAGATGGGACAGGGCAAGCAAATAGGCAATTATTTCAATATGTGTGATTCTCTTGACTTTCTAATTCTTTATTAGTAGCAATTCATCTGACCATCTTCAGGAAAAAATTACAAACAATGTCAATATATACTGCTGTGGTAAGTAAAAACATAGTATCTTCCTCGAGACTCTTAAGGAAGATACTGTGTTTTTACTTAGCACAGCAGTATAGATCTGTGAAGATATTTTCATTAATAATGATTTGCCATGGATGCAAACGCAATCGGAACAGATTAGGAACATTAATAACATTCAGTATAAGAAGATAATAAAGAAAAATATAATATTACAAGTGCACGATTGATAATTTAATTAGCCATCTGAGCAAACTATATTCTACAAATAATTACAGATAAAAGTCAAATCAATGACAAAAGTAAATGAACTCTTATCTTTAATAATTAAATGTTCAAACCTAATCCAGCATTTATGTCAAACATATATAAGAAACATTATTGATAAATAGTCACATATAATAAGCAAACATCCATGGATGTTGAGAATCATGCATTTTAAGATACCAACAGTAACAGTGCAAATCGGTAATCCAAACCATCCAGTTCAAAGACAATTTTGAAATTTATGACAACTGTATTTTAAATCAAAACTGAGTTTAATACACTTATCAGATTCAAATATTGATAAGTATCTTAAAAAGGTAATATGGAGAAAATTGATTACTTGTTCATAAAAGAAAAACGTTTAGTCAAAAGGGTTGGGTTTTGGATTTAAAATAAACCTTTCTTCGAAGTTAACGAGCTGACTTCAAAACTAGATGGCCTCAGTAGTTTAACGGTCTTCGTAATCGAATTTGATTCAGATTGGGTTACTGGTCTGATATCCGTCACGGAGCAAAAAATATTGTCATGGATATTTCATTGCATGGGTGTTGCATAAGAAAAATTGATAAATAAATATTCCAATAATAAAAAACTTAGAGGACACAGAAAGATGTGCAACAGAATTTAGAGTTGGTAAGCATTTACCAATCTTATATTTAACAGAAGCTGCAAGTTGGGAATTTGCCAAGAAATGCACAAACTGTTGTGCCATACTTGCACACAGAACTTGGAATAGTACCTACATATAATTTGTAGTGTACAACATTTTAACTGCATTTTATTTTTATTTATTTTATAGAAAGGAAGAACTTAAGATGTTACTAAATTTTATATTTTAAAATTTCTTCAAACAATTGGTATTCACTTTGGGGCATCATTATTAATAAATGAATTTAAAATATACTTAGTATTCACCACTTTATAAATTATACATTGATATCTATATGTTTATATGTATTCATATATTCCAGAGGATGAAAGCATCGCTTTCGAAACATGTAGATATTAATGTATATTTATAAAGTAGTGAATACTAAGTATATTTTTTAATTCATTTATCCATTTTAATTTCAAATATCCCTTACAATGACCATTGACCTTCAGTCATTTTGTGAGGTTTATGAAATGGATATGAACATACCATTTTGGTGCTATTAGATAAATTTTTCATATCATCGAAGAGAAAGTCCAAAAAAATCTGATGAAAAATAACAGTTAATAACGGGTGACTTGTCCAACTGATATTATGTGCTTCACTATTATAATACCAATGAAGAATGATTAGTGCAGAAGTATGGGGGGAAAATGGTACACGTACCCAGAAAAATATTAAAAAGAGAAATGGTGTAAGAGTGATGTCTAGTTTTGTTAGTCATAGGGTTGGCATGATTTTCCCCGGCCCACTTGAAAAACCCTTGGGTTTTTTTTACCTGAAGGGGGTTTTCTCAACAAATATACATATTATGAAAACAATAATTAAAAATGAGTTATAAAACCATGCTTTATTTCATTTTTACATAAGTACTGTAGTACTGCCGTGGTAAGTAGTAATTTATGAGTGATTTTAGGTAATAAAACTTAATATATCTAAGTAGGAAATATTCATGGGAGAGTGTAAAACAATGTTGGAAATGTAACCATCTGGGTTACAGAAACCTATTTCCATTTAATTAAGATGACAATATGATGTATGGTTGTTCATGTTAAATTAACTAGCGTTTTCTGTAAAACTTCAATATAAGCAATATTCTAAACACTTTCTGATATGTAATCTAGTATAAGGTCAAATAAAATTTAAATCACCATTCGCACCGATCCTTGTCACTGTATACAGTGACTAGTTTCTGTACTTTTTCTACATGCAATTTATTACACAATTTTGATCAAACATTTCCAAATGTTGAGAACAATATTTCAATTGATGCGTAATTGGCTGGACAAGAATGTAGTGATGAGAAAAAGTGGCAAAATCCACCGGGCAAAGTGTTCATCTTATCCGATTTTTAACCTGACATCTTCCACCATTTGGAAGGCAAGATTTGTGAGATTACACTGTAGTGAAACATGGTTTAAGGAAAGATATCTATGGCTTTGATTGTATATGCCATGATGCCAGGAAGGAACTGGGGATATTCATTCTGGACCCATTTCCCCGCAATTCCTGGTTTGTCTGTGTTGTTACTCACTAACAGCTTCTTCTAATTAAGTCTGAAAAAAACCCACTGGGCAAATCATTTTTGAAAAAACCTGGGTTTTTCCAACCCTGGTTAGTCAGCTCCACTATTAAACCTTCAAAATTAGGGGGGTAGTTTTGATTACCGGAAGAGCAGTTAATACACTGAAAACATGCAAAGAAAACCACTTACCCATCACGAACTTTGGATGACAGAAATCAAATTCATCTATGGCTGAAGAGTTTTGGATGAAATCTTCCAGTCTGTCTATGGCATAATTAATTACGGTGGAATTTAATTCCACTCCGTGGTTTATTCCGTTTGTGCCAAGAATAAGACCCGCCATTGTGCTCAGGTAGCCAGTACCCGATCCTAGATTGAGGAAACTTTGACCTGATCTTAGTTTCAGCCACTCCATGACATCGCTGAAAAAAAAGAGATGTTAATTATATTTTGAATATGCATATTATATACAGATGCTAATTATGCCCAAAAAGAGATGTGTATTTGAGTCACTTCAAATTATTTATTATTTCGTTGATGCTCCAAGTTGACAACGCTTATAATAATGGTTATCATTTATAAACGTTTCATATAAACAGCACATGATGTGGTGTATGCACTGTGGGTACTTTCTGTACTATTTATGGAAACAATTACTCTGTATATAACGTAGAGGGCATGATTTTTTTCAATAAAAGTTGAAAACGTATATAAAATTGCAAGGTTTTTGATAACAGGAATTTACCATTGTAAGGAAAATAAATTTGACCTACATAGCAAACGAAGGGCAATAACAAGGGTGTCCCTCAGTACTATCATCATAACAACATTGTGTATCAAACCGTAATGTTCTATTTATAGTTTATGTAGTATAGTTTACCTGTAGATGCATGGAGCAGATAGGTGGAACGACCCACACTTCCATGCTATATCTTTGTAAGCACTGTGTCTTGATGCTGGCAGAAAGTAATCAGCCCTGTCGACGGCACGGAAGACCCTTTCGACAAAATCTGTTTTTATATAATTACTCTCCACTAAGTTGTCCACCAGGTCATTATTATCACGACCAGCACTCACAGCGCCGCCCATTTTATATTATTGTTTATAAAGCCCAGCTGATTTATGTTTGTGACGTCACACCAGTTAAAATAGGCGTAATAACAAATTCAGTTGATTATAATGCAAAGCAGCAAAGTTATGAGGGCCCTAGACCACAACAAAGCATTGTTGTTCAGATTATATTACAAATCGTTAAAATAGAACGCCATTAGCAGATCAGCCCAAAATAACAAGCACAGAAAGACACGAATCAACACGAACGTCGAACACGACCATAAACTAAACACGACCTTGTGGCTTTCAATTTCTATGGGAAGCCAATAGACAACACAGTATCAATGCCATATAACAGGTATGGGCAACCTTTTCCCGTCTGGACCCGGATTGGAGGTTTTCCGTTGAGCGGGAGGGGGTACATGGAGTTTTTGTTTCGAATGAATTTATTGACTTAATCAAAAATTATCTTGGAAAAATCGCATTCTGGAGATCTCTATCAAGAAACCATTCCTATCAAATTAAAGTTTTTAATTAATAATAACTCTTATTATTAATTTATCGAAGTAAGTAATTACTTTGTGGCAAGTTCCTCAACAAGCACGACTTTGACTTGATCTGCCGGGTGCATCAGGTGGTAGAGGACGGGTATGAGTTCTTTGCCAAGAAGCAACTGGTCATCCATTTCTCGGCGCCCAACTACTACGGGGAATTTGATAATGCAGGAGCAATGATGTCAGTGGACGACACGCTGAAGTGCTCCTTCCGTATCCTGAAGCCGGCCGATAAGCGCCACCTGGCGTACGTGCAGACCAACACCAACCGTCCCGTCACGCCGCCCAGGGGCGTCACCAAGACAAAGAAGATTTTGAGGGCCCTATGGATCAATCCCCTCGGCCACCATCCTCCCCCGCTGCTCCACCCTTTTAACAGTATTCTGTGTTATTTATCCTAAAAAATATGGATAATAATTCTTTGTCTTAGCTTAAATACATTCTTGAATATAATGGAAACAATCACTCTATCATTTGTATTAGCGTCTTGCAATATATCGTAAGGAATAAATACAGTTAGCTTCTTTTTTTTCAATTTAACATTAAATTTAGTTTTGATAATTTAACTGAATCTCTTTATATGGTCTATAAATAATGTGTAATGATAGCCTGTCCAAAAAGAGAAAATAAATGTAAAAAAAATAAAATAATAATAATAAAATCGTGGAATAGACGTAATATAAGAATAATATAAGAATAGGGAGTAATATTTGTACAGCGCCCCTGAGGTGATTTTTCACAAAAGCGGCGCTATAGAAATGGTCCGATTATTATTATTAACATTATAATGTAAATGAAAGATTTTTTTGTTTTAAACCACTTTATTCTATTTATATTTATGGATTATCGATCGGGTCCGGTTGAACTTAACCGTCGTCAGGAACGTATACATATAAACTTCTGATTTTACAATGTAAAAAACCGTTTGTTTATAAAAAAGTTCTGCTAGATAATTATTACTACGAGTAACAGCTGTTTCGCCTTCCGAAGGCATTATCAAACTGTGGAGAAGCCACTTACAGATGATCTATTTATGTTATTTCTATGTATGTGCTTATAATGAACCTCAGAATGTTTTCATTTTTATTACCAAAGCTCTTATTAATTTCTGAATAAATTGACGGTTATTTTAATGGTTTTATAACGCTATAAAGTTTTCCTACTTAATGCCTATTACACACAGTTAATATAATATGTAGGCGTGGCATATCTCTAGATATCGCTCGCCATACAATCCCATACAGTCGTCACACATGGGTACTATCATATATCTGTGACAATTGTATGGCAGGCGTATCCCCCCCTCCCACATATATATATATATATATATATATATACCATATTATGATAATATATTAACTGTGTGTAACAAGCTTTAATGTGAATAGAAAGATGGAATTAGGGAAATATTAAATAAATACGTAATTTGTAGTAATTTAAAAAATATATTTATTAAAACAAAAAATGTTACTAAGAGAAACAGTAAATAAGAGTGCACTAAGTAAAGAGTCCCACCAGAACACCAGGGTCCAGGGAGCACTGGTTAAGCTAGAATTTGGAGCACAAGCTCTAAGGATGAGAAGGAGAATAGAATTTAATTAGGCGGTGTATATGGAAACCTAGAGCCAATATGGGAATGTAGGATAGATAGGCTGGGAATAAAGGAATGCATTGAGCGTTGGTTTTAATTTCTTGCTTCCTGCTTGTTTTTATTTCCCGCTTCTCCTTGTTTCAGTTTCTAGCTTCCCGCATTTATGTTGTGGTTTATTCTTCTCGCTTCTTCTTCTTGCTTCTCGGGGTCCAGGGGGCATTGATAAACATTCTGGTAATTTGTAAAAAATTCTAAAATATCTATAATAAAAAAAAAACATTTAGTTACCAAGAGAAAGTGTACGTGAGAGACTAAGTAAGTAACTAAGTAAGAGAGTCCCACCAGGGGGTACTGATGAAAATTCTGATAATTTGCAGTAATTAAAAAAAAAATTGAAAAAAAATAAAAAAATTTAGTTACTAAGAGAAAGTGTTTTTGTTTCCCGCTTCTTCGTGTTTCAGTTTCTAGCTTTCCGCTCCCTGCATTTATGTTTTGGTTTTTTCTTCTTGCCGCTTCTCGCCTTTTATTTTTGCTTCTCATTTTCAGCTTCCCGATGTTTCATGCTTCCCGCTTAAAAAAAATATTAACGACCTAAATTATATTTAAAAAAAAAAAACAAAATTTGACTTGAGTCGTTATTCTTCTGAACATTTTTGTTAACTGTCAAATGAAGCCTAACCCCAAATATGAATGTACATTACAATTGTTTAAAAATTAACATAAATCCACAAAAATATTGTTTAAATACATACGAAATTTGTCAACAGGCCATTATAACTTACCAGTCATTTCAGCAGTGGGTTTGTAAACGTCTTCAAAGTTAGACTCTTAGCGTCTTGGTTTCTTAGCGTGAAATTCAGCTAAACAGCGCCGGAATACACAGTAAATAACGTCCTTCGTTCCACTGTTTATTGGTCTATTCATTTTAAATGATTTGTAACTATTGATAAATAACTAAAGCAAATAGTAATAATATGCTTAGATGAATTATAATGACATTGAGGTATGGTACTTTTTTAAAAACAACAATGAAATCTCAATGACCTTGGTGTTGCCATAGAAATGACATGCTTAGTTCCAAATTTATTATTTGTCAAGAATATTCTGCCAGGCTGTACTAATGGGTATATCAAGTATATTGAAAAACTGTCCCTAAATGATTTTTTTTTGTGGCATTCATTTATTTCTAAGTAGGCACCGTGTGTCACTTTGTTACGGCCACACTTAGGCGCTTCAATGTTCAATGTTATTAAGGTGAGAGTACAAAAATTTTCTGTGGTCACGTACGTCACATAATTATTAGGATACGTGTTTGATAGTGTTTCTGTTTATTGTCCTGTTGAGATAAAACAAGGTAAACATCGATTAATAAAGTACACTGACTTGTGTGCTAAATATTTTATTTAAGTAGTTTTGTATCCGCACACGAAAAGTATACAACCCTCAGTTGTCACGTAAAGATTTCACGGGCTCATAGATCACATGATACCTTGTTTTTCAGTAAATTTTCGATACTGACCTAAATTTTCCTTATCCCTAGGTAAATACACATATTCAATGGCTACTACAAGTAAGACTCGTCCTAAAAAGGAGCCGCCTGGTGGAAACAGTGAGGAAGAGAAGAACGACGACAGAATGTTGGAATGCAACATCTGCTTAGACACGGCTAGAGATGCTGTTGTTAGTATGTGTGGACACTTGTTTTGGTAAGTATCTATTTAATTCAATATCAGATATTCTAACACCCAATCAACATTCAATAACAATAGGACAGGTCAATTTTTAAACACAAATACATTCATAGTCTCGAGGTGTATCCAAGATCATAAATATACAATGTATGTAATATACATATATAACTGGTATTAGCCGTAAACAGATAAATTGGCTCAGTGGCACACTCCTTATTCGGAAATAAAAGATGATGGGAACTACTTGATTTTATTATTAGTGGAAAAAGGGTTGTCGTTAAAAATAGACAAATACATATATGTAGTAAAATACGGTGTTGTGCACATCCATCGATAAATGATTCATAAGCATAACATTATTTTTAAAAAAATACATGCTTTTTTATCATGTAATTTATTTTATTGTGTCATAATTTTTATTCCAAATATTACGCAATATTAATGATTGTTGAGATCTATTTAAGAAAAGGTTATAATTTTAATAATGTTACACAATTAAAACATCACTGTTGATGTAACATTCTTTTCCATAACATTTGAAAAGGGGTAAATGCTGAATACTTCACTACTAATAAGCAACTAAATTTTATCAAACAAACTAATGAGGTTATCAATAAAGCCAATAAAATGCTGGGATTTATAATTTGTATTTCAAAACCTTTTCGCAACATAAAGACTCTATACTTCCTTTACACAGCGTATATCTGCCCTCAGAATATTGCATACCGACATGGACACCTAAAGGTATAAATACCCAGCCCATATTGAAAGAATCGAAAGCATTCAATGTAAATTCTTTAAGCATATAAATTATAAATTAAATTTACACTTTGCTAATAATTCCGAATCGTTAAAATTCCATAACTTCATCACGCTTCAAACGCGACGCTTAATATTTGATCAAATCTTGTTATTTAAAATTATGAATAATAGCTTGGACTCGCCAGGGCTCATTAACTTTATAAACATTCACATCCCATCAAGACCAACCCGACAAACCAATTTTTTTTATTTTTCTGAATGCAGGACCAATCTTAGGATAAATTCTCCAATTCCCCGTATTTGTGCGCAATATAATGCACAATTTCACAATATCGATATTGTTCACAATACCCTTTCAAAATATCGAACTGAAGTAATACGTACAACCACAAATTGATGCACGAATATAAAATGTATCTAGAGCATCTCCTGTCCCGATCCTATATTCCTCTTCCTCTCCCCCCTTCTTTCTTATTTTATTTTTTCTAATAGAACATCTGTACTTAACCACTGTTAGCATAAGAAACTTTGTTGGCTTACTTTTTGTTAGACTTTCTTTGTACATAAATTTGTATTAAAAGCTGTTTGTTTCTTACAAATAAATAAATAAACTCCAGTCTGTAATTTATTTTTTTAATGTTGACCTAACAATACCAGTATTTTTTTAAATGAAATCTCAAAGTTAGTTTTTTTAAACCCACCAAAACGGCACGAATCCGAGCGGTAAGTGGCAGGGGTGTGAGTTACGTCACAAGTCAAATGGAATGAATTTACATAGAAAGAAAGAAAGCCGAATCAAGATATGAGAAACATGCCCTGGGACCCGATTCCGCTTCTTTGTAAGTATAAGACATTGTCCTTATCCTTAAAGACTTTTTGCTTAACTGTAGTTCCGATAAAAACATCGATATTTGCATAGTTTTAACAAAAGAAAAACTCAATATTATCGTAAGTCAATAATAATGACTCATTTGTCGCATAATAATGCTATTAAATAAACCTAATTGACTAAAATGCGATGTTTGTAAACTACATATGCCAAAAGCCTGAAATGTTAGATGAAAGTGATTCAAAACTGATTAAAATTATAATAAACTAGACGTACTAAGCAAAAATAAACTACACGTGATAAGTGTGTGTGATGGACCTTTCATTTTAATAATTAAACCACAAAACTCCTTTAAAAATGTATTGTCATTGACATGGAATCGGAATCCACAGTAAAGCAAAATGTCTTTAATCCTAAGGATAAGGACCATATCTTAGGCTGGCCGCATACGTACGGAATCCAGATTCGGTTTCCGAATTAGGAATTCAGATTTGGGGACCCGAATGCACGCATTTCATACAAAGTGTTCTACATGGCACACATGTTCTTATATTTTCCGGGTGGAAAAAAATCCTGACGTTTGTTTCGGAAAGCTTAATGGAAAAAAACCGGATGACGTCATTCCGAATGCAGTGCTTCCATACATTTTGTTTGTGTTGCCGCAAACGGACGGGAATTTCGATTCAGAACCGAGTCAGTGCCGTGTCTAGTGGGGATGTACGCGGCTTTTTTTCGTAGTGACAATGTGTGATACAGAAACAGAAACGAGTGAGACGGAAACAGAGGGGGTCACTGTACGTACTGGCAGTATAAATTCCGAATAGAAAAAAACTAACGTCTACGCTAGGCTCACAGAATTCAGAATCTGAATTCCTGATTTAGCAACCGAATCAAGGATTCCGTACGTTTGCAGCCAGCCTTATCCTTAAACGAACCGGAATCAGGCCCCTGAACTGTATATTAAATGAGTCTAACAGCTCATTGTATTTTATTAATCATTAGAAAATAATTTAGAATTCAAATAAATTAAAAAACTAACATCATAAATTACTAATTTTTTATTTTTTATTGTATAATATTAATTATATACAGTGGGAACTTATACCCGCTAAGCCACTGCAAGTAGCTTGTCAGCAGGAGTTTATTTCAACAATATAATATAACACAACAATAAAATACAATATTGAAAACATATAAAGTAAATACCATCACCCACACAATTTACTGCTATTTGCAAAACCAGCCCACTCTATTCTCACTCACGAGGGCTTAGTGAGATCGGGTCGAATGGTCATCCTCATAGCAATGTTGGCAGTGGCATGCACAGAGTTTTTATTCAGGGTAAGCAGTAGGAAAGATAGGGATTTAATTGATATTAAAAAAAACTCACAACAGACGTGGTAGTAAAGAATGACTAAGCTGCTGACTTTAACCAATGTTGGTTGGGATTACCTGCTTTATCAATTATCCAAATAACCGCTTCTTTTATGCATATTACAAGCCAATTACTGGATGTATAAAATTTCCTTTTTTTTTTCGACCGCTCATATGCATGAAAGATAGCCAACATAATATGATAATTATTTTGTTAGTAAAGTTGTATTAATTGATAGAAATACTAACAGATGGCACTGATCGTTACATTTGTGATTTATACTGAAAGGCACAGCCTTTTTCAACATTATTTGTATTATGACATGTGCGTTATTTTGCATACTTAGTTCCTGCTTTTAAGACGTTATAGTATGGCAGTCAGTGGGGTGTGTGCGGCTCTGTGATTCGTACCTGGAAAGTATTAGTATTATGCGTATTTTTTAAAGTGTAGATTGATTTCTTGCTATAATTTTATAAATTTTAATGTTATTTGTATTTTTATGTGAGTAAGGTGCAATGCTTATATGTAATGCACGGTTCTGAATGTTGGTAGCTATTGTGCTTTTGTCATTAATTCTCCTTATTGTACCTCGCCTCCCGGAGGTTGTATACCTTTGTGCCTTTTATTTACTATTGGCAGCCACGCTAATCAAGGTGTACTTCAACTATACCATTCTAGAACATCATCACAAAATACAGGCAAAAGCATTTATTCGAGTTTCACTATTTGCATCTGTCTTTGTGTATGGGTTATATACCTTCAACCAAAGAGCAACATTATATCTAAATGACTTTAATTTATTTCCAGCTGGCCGTGCTTACACCAGTGGCTGGAGACTAGACCGAACAGGCAGGTGTGCCCCGTGTGCAAGGCGGCCATCAGTAAAGAGAAGGTCATTCCTCTGTATGGACGCGGAAGTTCCAAGCAGGAAGATCCCAGAAATAAGGTACGCTGCTTTGTGGACCTTCTATAAGCTATTCTCAAACCGTCTTTATTTTTAACCTGTAATTTATTCGCATACAGGGTGTCCGGTAAGTACTAGGTAACCTTTCAACTGTGGATGGGGGTCCCAAAGGCTATTCCGAAAATGAAATATCATATTTAGTAAAAGTCCCATTGTTTTCGAGTTAATTGGACATTGAAATTTTCTAAAATTTAAGACATTCTCCCCCTTGCTGGGGAGAATGTCTTCGGTGCCATGATTACAAATGAAAAAATTTTTGCAATCTGTTTTTTTTTAAATATCATTCTTGAATAGTAGTGCTATCAGAAGTTCATTACTATTATTGCGTTACTGTTGTAGTTTTTTTTTTGAAATGTCTCAAACTCGCAATTTGCATTTTGATTAATTTTTCCAATTACAGTATAATTTTGCTAATCTGGCACTTCTCTATACCGGCACGTCCAATAATCTGGCACTAAAATAAGGGACGCGCGCATATGATTCTATTTCATTTCAATCTCCCTAGTAAGTGTCAGTGAGTTTGCGAGAGTCGTCATTTACGCACGCACCAAAAGTATATTACGTAACTGTTGCATTAATTATTGTTTACCTGTAGTTTTATACCACTAATCAGTCCATATGTCTTCGAGAAGTATAAGTAATAAGAGAAAATATAAGATTTTGACTTGCGGGAGAAGATGGACATTTTAAAGAGGTCAGATAAGGGGAAAAACATGTGCAAGCTTGCTAAAGAATATGATGTCGGACGTGTTACTTTGCATAATATTAAAAATAAGAAATTGAAGATAGCGGAGAGCGGACCAGAAAAATGTAAAACATTAAGGGCCGTCTGTTTTAACGCATGCTATAGTAAATGTAAGAGTTGAACGGCGTGCTAAAGTTAAATTTCACCAAAATACGTTTTTCAATCAATTTAACTGCCTGTTTTACGTCACATCTAACTTTAGCACTTACTTTCCGAAATCCGATAGTTACTTGGCCATTTTGACACATTTGACAGTTCTATTGATGGAATTGCTCGCTTCAATGTTTCTTACGATTTATTTCATGAATAATATTATAGAAGATGATGATAGTGACAACGAATTCCTCATCCAGTAATATGTATTCAGCGAAAAGCGAAAACATTTCAACCACGCGTAAATAATAATATATTATACATGTTTTCAGGTTTTCACGGCCAAAAGCAATATTTTTGGTTACAGGGAGAGAAAGCTCAACACGGGATAATATCCCAAAACTATTCAAGATAATTAACATTATGCTTATTTGGGACGATTCTGAATTTTTGACGCGATATCGTAGGTCGAAAGATCTCGAAATTTGCAATGCCACAAATTCAATATGATATTAGTTACTGAAAGACTAATTATATTTTTTCCTATAATATCGTCTATAATAACTAGCCATTTATTTTTAAACGCTCACACGAATATTTTTGTAGGAACAAAGCTGTCGGCACCATTGATATATTCAGCCATATAATATTTTTTAGATACCAGTATGACGCAAACTAAAACCCGCGGCATATTTTGACAGTTGTTATTTCTATTTCACCAGATATCAAATTTAACCGTCGGTGTGGCCGCACCAAAAATGATGCGGCGTGTTTTTTCAGACAGTTTGGAGGAATATTCTGCTTTCTCGACTGGCCACACTAATAACTATTACTTTAGCAAATGTATACTTGAAACAGCGCATTGTCCTATTTGACACGCGAGTTACTTTAACTGACAGTTAAAATTTAAATTTAGCTCACGGTTTTGAAACAGACGGCCCTGAACGTTGGTGATTGTCCCAAAATGGAAACTGCTCTTTACACGTGGTTTCTACAGCGACATGCTAAGCACACTCCTATTGAATGTTTACTCATTTTACCTACATTTCTGTAATCCAAATTTCTGCTAATCTGGTACTCTTGTGCTCGCATTAGTGCTGGTTTAGTGAGATTGTACTGTAACTTCAAAACTGTCAGACTTTTACTAAACATTATATTCCATTTTCGGAACGGCCTTGGGGTCCCCAATTAACAATTGAAAGGTTATCCACTGCTTTCCGGACACCCTGTACATACCCACTGAGAAGGGAGACAGATACATAAAATCTCTAATAAATGCAATTTTTGATTACCAAAAAAGCTGTCACGAGCCCTTTGATGGTGATACATACATATTTCTTGGTTTATTGGTTTATTGGTTTATTGGTACATCAAGCAAATTTGTCTCCTAGCAAGTTTTTGATCATTTTTCAAACACAAAATTTAGACAGTAATAAGTAGTTTAGATAGGGACTATTATGAACTTTATTATTGACAATTTAATCAGCTGTATGAATACTTAAAAAAATATATATATCACAGATCATTTCGAGTGAGCATTTTCAACATATATAATAATAGATAGTGTTCTATTTCTTAAAGCCGTTATTGTATGGAAGTATACGGGTTTGTGACGTATGAATGAATTCATTTTACAACAGTAGTTTTATCACAAAGTTCATGCTTTGCATACGACTTGGCGATGAAGTTTTATGTAATGTTGGTATACCAGACGTAATGGCATACAGGCGAACTGTAGTGGGCAGCTGATCCCGAACTGCGAAGAGGGCTGGGAGGGAAGAAAGCACAACCTGTGTCGATCTCTTGCAAAGGGGGAAAAGACACTGACAACAAAACATCATTAACGACTTTTGTACTTTTACAATGTAAATTCTGCACAAAAACCCAATTTATGCAAAATTATGAGTAGAGCTCAGGGCCGTGTCCGTGTGACGATGCTTGGTCTGGGTCCAGTGAGAGGCAGTAGTCCGATGGGGGTCCAGGGTCAGAGGTGGTCAGAAAAAAACGAAGCGAGTAGAGCAGAAGTCACAGCAGGCGGAGCAGTAGAGGGAGCAGAGCGTCTTGTCAAGTGGACGGTTGCTGGCTGACCGACTAAATCTGGTTTTCACAGGATACTTAAGAACGCCTAAACGTTGGAGGTTCGGGACTCACAGAGCTACCGCATTCTACGCATGTCCGATGAACAAGCTATCTCCTCTCTCCCTCATACTGCCGTACCGCTCTGAATTTTTATTTCAGTCATTCATAATTAGCAGTGACGGGACACTCCCCGCCACCTGCACAATATATTAATAAGTTTGCACAAAAGTACGTTTCTTTTGGCTAGGGGAGCCGGGCCAGTTATGAAAATCAAACATTTATTTTCCGCTTAGTCTCGGCCCCGTACAAGTGCCAACAATATAATTAAATTAATCAAAATTATCACCTCACCAAACATCGCGGAAGAGGCGAAGATGTCCTAGACAGTTGGGAAAATTTCAACTTCAAACTTGTGAATCTCGGTGACGTGTGCCTTTTTGGTTTCCTTTTAGCAGACCAAATGAACATCAACATATCCAAACTACATCTGCGCTCTGTGTTATTTTGGAGTGAAGCGTGTCAGTCTTTCGAAGCGAGGCAACGGAATTCAATAGGGAGTTGTGTTATGAAATTACTCATAGGTGGGCCAAAATTATTGTGCTTATTTATATGACACACCAAATCTAGTAGTTGATATAATGATGCTTATAACAGATTCTACTAATGATAAATAAATTATTCAAAGTGTTCAGACAGTTAAACTATTTTGTAATTTAAGTATTTTATACACATCCCGTGTTGTGCTTAGTGTTGACTAAAAAACCACAATGCGTCATTTTTGGCTGATATTAGTGTTTCAATAAATAATGTGACAGCTGAAATTGACAAGGAAACGATATGCCAGTTGTGCATTTTTACTATCTAGAGGCTGCCAGTTTAAAAGAGTTAGGATTTTAGTATCTGTCGATGGCGTATTGCAGTGATGCCCTTAGGAAAGGAGAAGAAAAGCTTATAAATCATTGTTATGTTTTTTCAGGTGCCTCCCCGACCAGCTGGCCAAAGAACAGAACCTGAAAACACCGGGACATTTCCTGGATTTGGTTTTGGTGATGGTTTTCACATGTCTTTTGGTATCGGAGCTTTTCCCTTCGGCCTAATCACCTCCACCTTCAACTTCGGAGACCCT
Source organism: Halesus radiatus (assembly GCA_022606495.2). NCBI lineage: Eukaryota > Metazoa > Arthropoda > Insecta > Trichoptera > Limnephilidae > Halesus > Halesus radiatus. The sequence continues at coordinate 61,456 of JAHDVE020005503.1, forward strand.
CGTCCCAATGCTGGTAAATTGTATACACTTATTATGAATTAATTCATGTCAATTTCTACCCTGCATCAGTTTTAATGATTTACATTTTCAGATAAATTTAACTTTGATTTGTAATTGAAATAGCGTGGAATTTGGTTTGTGAAGGTGTATGTTGCATGCTAGTTTAATTGAGTAATTCAACTTGAAAATAGTTTTTTTATTTGTTTATTATTGTTACTTTTTTAGCATACCTGTCGCCCCATTATGGTGTTTGCTAAAATTGTGCATTCGCATATTGCACACTGCAATAAGGGCTGTAGGGAGGAATTTATTAATGCGGGTCTTATAAAAGAGTCCCGGATTGTATGAACGAGGAAAAACAGATGCCGGTAGTTCCTTCCTTTGAATCTATTAAAATGTATGAACAAAACCAATTTTGCCAACGCGTGTCGCTAGGGGCTCTAGTGTAGCATGTTGCCATCAAATGTCAGGAGCTACACGTATTGCCAACGTGTGTCATAGGGGTGCTAGTGTAGCATGTTGCCATCAAATGTCAGGAGCTACACGTATGGCCAACGCGTGTCGCTAGGGGCGCTAATGTAGCATGTTGCCATCAAATGTCAGGAGCTACATGTTTTGTCATTTACAGTATTTGGTATAACGAACCTCTGTTTGGCGGCAAATGTCCGTCAATGTGTTAAAGAAAGGCACAGCAATCTTTATTTACGTTGTAAAATGTTATTCATGTTTTCTGAATCCCATTTTAAAATCACAAATTTTTATGTGTGGCATATAAATAACAAAATCGTAAAACTCATTACTATGTAGAGCCATGAAGATTTTCCAAGAAATACCGGTCAATAGAAGAGAAGAGGAAAATGTTTTGAAATTTAAGAAGGAAGTGACGAAATATGTGAAGTGCAATTTTTTATATCTTAATTTTTAAAGTTTGATTTGTAATTATTAATTGTACATAGATATTATGTTCATATTAACAAAATACATGTAACCAGTGTGCGTGTGCTCTATTTTAATTAAATAAATAAATAAGATGGAAATCTAGACAAATACTACATATTTGCAATATTAGAAAAATACGATTTTGCTTTATAAACAATGTCAACATCTTCAGAATCGTTAATAACAATGCCGATATTATAAATGTTTTCTTTATGTTAGATTTTTTTTGTTTTTAAATATTAATAAGTTTATTCTCCGTTTAGCACCCCGCGGTACTGCACAATACGAAGACGAACAGTTCTTATCAAAAATCTTCCTGTGGGTGGCCGTCCTGTTTCTCATCTGGCTGATGTTTGCGTAGTGAGTGGCTCAAAACACGTCGCATCTCCTCATCTTTAGAAATCATTACGGCATTAGGAGTCCCGAGGGATGTTTCCAATAAGGGTTGTAAGTAACCAGGTTTAATATTATTGAAAGGAGAATTATTGGTAAAGTCATAATAAATATGGATTATTGTACTTGTCAAATGTAGTGACTACTTGTGTTAAAGAATTTATTACACAACATTGTTCCACAGTTTGTTTGTTGCTTTTAGAAATATTGTAAAGATTCCCAGTGCTTTATTTAATATTTTAAAATGATTTTTTGTGTACATAATAAATATAAATGATCTTAAATTCACGTAAGCTTCTTATCTGTAATTTCATTCTTCGGGTAGGATTATGACATATCGGCGATGTTAGTGAGTAAGTTTTTTTATCCAATAAAATGGAGTTTTTGTACGGGTCAGGGTTTTTGGACCCTTATGTTACCTTTTCAATGGGTCTAATTTTTGTACCAAAACAAATTACTTCCATTTATTATTTTCTATCTGCACAGTGGAGTTTGTAGTACCCTGGGGCCTGATTCCGGTTCTTTTTAAGGATGGTCATATTATGCTATTTATCCTTAGGGTTAAAGACATTTTCTTTAACTACGGTTCTGATCCTATGACAATGGCAATACATTTTTAAATGAGCTTGTGGTTTAATTACCACAGTATTATTACATGTTATTGGCGCATCACACATACTTAAGGGGAACGGCTATTTCATACAAAACTTAATTTTGGATTTGAGGCCAAAATACCCACCCAAACTGAATGATCTTTTTAAAATGAAGGTATAGTAAATATCTAGTACGCATTATAAGTATTTTATTTGTTTTTGTTTTAAATTATGAAATATAGGCCATTAAAGTAATCATTTTTTCGTGATTTTAGAGGCAATTTTGAAAATTTGCAGTTTTATGGTATTTTTTTTTAAATTGTCATATTTGCTTTGTATAAATGCTATGATTATCTAAAATAAAATTAAAAAAAAACAAAACGTTTTTCGGGTCGATATTTAAATTATGTACAGCAAATTTGTGTTCCTACGTAAATTGGTCGTTTTTAATTTAAATTGAAGTTCATCATAATGCTTATTTAAAAAAAAAAAAAAATTATATTTCATTATATTTTCATAATAGACGGGGTAAAACTTTTTTTTTTAAATCAGCCTGTCTTTTTTGTAAGTTCAAAAATTTTTTTTAAATACTTCTAATCTAATCTAAGACATCTGCCATACCTTTTGATGAAAATAAATATCAGTTTAGGTTAGTATTTTGGCCTCAAATCCAAAATTAAGTTTTTCATATACAGGCCACGAAGCCGTTCCTCTTAACATGTGTAGTTTATTATTACTTACTTTACAAGTGTAACTTATTATAAGTTTTAGAATTTAAATGACTTTTATCTGACATTTTGGGTTTATGGCATAGGCACTTTACAAACATGGCAATTTTGTTTATTCGGTTAATTTAATAGCATTATTCTGCGACAAATAACTCACTAATAATGTTTTAAAGTCAATACTTAATGGTATATAATATTGAGTTTTTCTTTTGTTAAAACCATGCAAATATCAACATTTTTTAAAGAATATCATTTGCCGAATGACAGCTGTTATCCGAGGGAACCAGAACCGCTTTTCAGCAAAGGATAAGGACAATGCCTTATCCTTACAAAGAACCGGAATCTGGCCCCAGGTCATGTTTCTCATATCTTGATTCGGCTTTTAAAGCTTTGTTTCAACTGTGACAGACGTCTTCCGTTGGCTTATTATCTTTGAACATGAAAGTGGTTTGATGTTTACAAAAATGCAAGTCACCAAATATCACATCACGATGCTAAACATAATCACCAATGAAACTTCTGAGATGGTCAGATTTTAAATGTAAATATGTTTTTCTCGTAAATTTCAATCTGATTGATTTAACCGTATGTGATTGTTGATTAATGTTCCAAGCAATTTGTTGTAATTACAACAGTGTTAATTAGTGTTCTCTTTTTAGAAACAATTAACGAAAAATATGATTATTGAAAACTTGAATATTCTGTACAATATTAGACACCACAGATAGACAATCACGTCGAAAGAAAATATATTCTAAAGGCAAATTGTCACAAACAAGTAACATAAAGAAGAATTCTCCGATAGAGATTTATTTCTCTTATATTGTGGGAATGTGTTGCTTCTGGTTGGCATCCTAATGAAAAGATTTTATTTTTTTATCGAGTTCGGTGACCTCTTTATCCGTGCACATGGAACGGAGTACATTTACTAATACATTTTAAATAATGTATGCCGCTGATCGTAACTCAAATTATATGTTTTCTTATCTCTCAGTTTGAGCTGCGTAAATTGTAGTTAATTACATTTTTAACAAACTAATCTTCAAATAAATGTGTACTTGAAAGGATCCGTGCATAGATACATATGTACAAAATTTGTTATACATACTTAATATTATAACAAAGTAGAAAAATAAATTAAAAAAACACTCTGTTACAAATATTTAATTACATTAAGGCTTAACCATTGTTCACAAAATGCCATCACATATTTTAAGAAATATTTTCAGCGGAAGATGTTTCAAGCCGACAATGGCTGTTTTTATAAAATAAATTAATGAATGTGAACAATGTTTTTGTCTTTTTACATGATTTTGTTTTTGATAATCTTTATGCGAAAATACAATGAGCAACAAACAAACTGCCATATAAGTGATAAAAAATGATGAATTTATGATATTTCTCTTTTATGACGTTTTCATCGTGTTATCTTTTTATTAAATATTTCTAAAGAGTACTAAACTCATAATTTATTGTATGTTTTAAAATGTGTAGGTTCACTGCTGCTTGTTCGTTTTTAAGATTAATTGTTAAATGAAAAAAACATATTTCACCGTAAGTAATTACATATATTCTTTGATTATTGAACCGCGATAAATACTTTTTTTTTTTAATTATGCAAAAGTGGATTGAGCCTTTTCGAGTTTGCGAAAAAAACAACAATTTAAATCTGAGTAACTGCAAAAGACAGGAAACGTCTTAGTAATACAGGTTCATACTGGTAAATGTTATCAATATAAAAAGTAACTAGATATGTAGATAGTACACCGGCAATAATAAAATGGATTTAATTAGACTTCCTACTGTTGCTTTCATCAATCAATCTGAAATGCTGTCACTAACGCGGCTGAGCATTATTTTAGCTTAGCGGTGCACTTAAGATAAGCTATCTATACTCTATTGCCATGAATTAACTTCAGCTAAGCATTGAACTGTGGAAGGGACGTCCGTATAGTTCATATGTTTCAGCCACACTGACAAAACAAAATCATAATTTTATTTAAAAATGTGCAATAATAAAAGTAAACAGTATTGGTTTATGCATTCCAGAATTAAAAATATATATTTACATTTAGTTCATTAAATTCACACACCTAGTTAACAGCCAAATCATTTTAATGATATTCTTGCTTGTGTAATGGTGTTCTGTATCTTAGGACTCCTGCTAGGTAAGAGGGGACTGCGAGCGGGTGTTCCAAACTAGTTTGAACCGCTATCGGTGTGTACATTGAAATACATTGAAACGTGCGCTCTTCGCAGTGGCGTGCAGTCCATAAAGGCTAAAAAGCTGTGCCTACCCTAAGAAAAACGATCCATAACAAAAAATTTCGACAAATTTCTGATCAAAAACAGAATGCTCATTTATTCAATAGGCAACAAATGTCAACAAAAGCTGATAATAAAATGACCATTTTCAAACATTCAATGCACAATTCATTCTCGAACTTGAAAACTACACACAGCCCACCTTTCATCATAGGGCAATACACACCACTGGTTCTTCGTAAGTCCAAATACATATTTTTTTGTTTGAAAATCTACATAAAAATGACATTTTTTCTTGGACTCAGAATGTTTGAAGAAAAATGTGGGTTAGGAATATAATGTTGGTGAAAAACTAATGCAAACCTATACTTAAGATATTCCGGCACGATCACGGTATTCAACTTGTGTGTGTTTCTGTTTATTCATTAATTTTTTGAGAATTTTGGACTTACGATAGATAGTCTTGCACTAGGTGTGCGAAACATTGAAAAACTTTATTTTAATTAAATTCTATTGACTGCTTAAACAAAATAATGTCTGTGAAATGGAATTGAGTCCTCCGCTAAGGGTAAACTTTTAGTTTAATTTACATTTGCTCAGTTTTGATTGATGAAAGCGATTGTTGTTATTAATACCCAATTTTTTCATAATATGCCTATTTGGCATTTGGCTTGTATTTTAAAATAATATTATTTAAAGAATAGACAACAAAGAACTGGGTCAAATTTCAGGAAATAGTTTGATTTATGAAGTCAACTGCTGAGTGTTACTAACTTTAAATTCACGAGTTCCTCTCGATCGAATTTAATAATACTGATTCAAATTGGATATTTTTACTGCGTAAATTTAAACCATTGCACTAAATAAACTGGTGATCATTCTTTTCAAATTAAAACAAGCAGTGTTTCCGCTACTTTAATTTACTATAAAATAAAACAGATGACTGTTATTTCTTTTATATTTTACCAATTTTTTTATTTGTGTGTGAGGAAAAAAATGAATAATAGAATGTTTATTACATATATAATGGCCAACTGTCTATATCTGACATTTTAATTAACCCAGCTAGAATTTACATGTCTTTGTAAATATACATTCAGTTTGCTGGGCATTGGCATTTCAGGTTCACAAAAATCATTTAATTTGGATCTCAGTTATACTGGTCTTTAAACATGTTTTACTGAAAATATACCAAATATTAATTCATTTTGAAATCAGTATGTTATTTCATTATTTTCGTATCTTTGTGTTAATATTTTATACAAAACAAAACATGATTCGAATTGAAAAATGGTGTGTTAGATATGAACAGTTCTCCATTGTAAAACTATTTATAAAATTAATGATGCAATGTAAATAATTTTCCAAATGAAGGTGTTTTGTATATTAGAATAGAGTGATGGGATATTGGACTGAATGTTCTTCGCTATTATCTTTATAGTATATTACCTTTTTTTATTGATTTCAGTTGTATGTAAATTACATAAAAAAATATATATTCTACAAATCATATAAATTCTGTTTCTTGTTGAAGTTTTGTCCCCTTTTCACTTACCTAGTGAACTCCTATGATTGTTCTGTATTATCCATGAAATATTAATAGTGGTCAGTGTGAATTAATTGAGCAGGCAATTTTTCCAGACATTTTTTGATATAATACATGTTAATTTTCGCAATTTTGAGTTAATACTAGTATGTTATATGACAACCTCTACTCTATTTTACTTTTTTTTTTCATTTTAGCATTGATAAACTAATGAATAAAACATATATTTTTCATTTCATCAAAAAATTTGATAGCAAAGTAAAAAAATTGTTGATATCAGCATTCTTCTTGTGGTGCAATCTGTTTTTCTGGGACTTTCCTTCACTATCGTTCATAAACTTGCAATTGGATTGAGTTCGGGAGAGTTCCCCGGGCATCTGAAAACACTTATTTGACTGGATTCAAATAATGTTTGGCATGGAAGATGAATTTTATAACCTCCCCAATTTTATTTATTTTCATGACCTTCCTGAATTTCAGTTTTTTATTTTTTCTTATTTCCGATATTTGGAGGTGTTAACTGATTCTGATTCCATGATTACTGATTTGATGTCGGGAGTGGCCTGCTGTCTGAAAATATGTGGTGCAATTTTTGGGAATAAATTTAAGGCGATTGACAATTATTCGATCTTTGAATTTTTTTGTATACTGGTTTGGGATAATAACTAACCAGGACAGAGGACCAAAAAGCAGCACTGAACTGGTAAAATTAGTATGAATGGTCACTTTATACTAAGGACAAGACCAAAAACCAGTACTGAACTGGTAAAACCAGTACGAATGGTCACCTTATACTAAGGACAGCACCAAAAACCAGTACTGAACTGGTAAAACCAGTACGAATGGTCACTTTATACTAAGGCCATTGAGGCCCTTGAGGTGATTTCTCAAAAAAACGGCGCTATACAAGTCATCCACTATTATTATTATTATTATATGTATCATTTTACCGTATCAGATCATCGTATCCGCACCACTAACGGGGTAGGTGTGATACGCAGTCACATACACGCCGCTTTGATATGATGCGGTCCATTCCATCTCGAGTCGGTTTTTGCCCGACATCAAAGAAGATACAGATTTATTTGTGGTATTTGATACGCAATCATGGAAATGTAGGTACGACAGGAGTGGTGTCCACAACTTGATGTAAGGCTAGACACGGTAAGATATTCAATACATATGCGGACAGTATACAACTTGATGCAAGGTTTGACATGATACGATATTCAATACATATGTGGACAGTATACAACTTGATGCAAGACTTGACCCAGTACGATATTTAATACATAAGTGGACAGTATACTACTTGATGCAAGGCTTGACACAGTACGATATTCAATACATATGTGGACAGTATACAACTTGATGCAAGGCTTGACACAGTACGATATTCAATACATAGGTGGACAGTATACAACTTGATGCAAGGCTTGACCCAGTACGATATTCAATACATAGGTGGACAGTATACAACTTGATGCAAGGCTTGACCCAGTACGATATTCAATACATATGTGGAAAGTATGTTGTGTATATGCAGCTAGATAATCAAACTTTAGCTCCCATAATTTATTCTCAATTCCAAAAACTGTCTTACCAATGATTTAATCAAATAATCTGTAAAATGCTACAAGCTTCCGGGCCTGTGATACCGGATCCCATCAGCATATGCTTTTAAATATTTCCTTTTTGAACTATATGCATTGATTCAACTATATGTGTATGTACCTGTCTATTTAACCTGCATAAATAATTGTCATGATAATTCTTCTAAGTAAATTCTTAAGTTTTGCTGATAACCTCATTTTTGATGATAACAGGAATATTTGTGCAGATATGTACACAACAAATAGAGGGTGCAATCCAAATTAAAATGTACTTAGGTATATGACCAACGGCAGCAGCAAGTTAATAATAATAATTGAATGATTTGATGGTGCCGTTTTTGTGAAAAATCACCTCAAAGGCGCTGTACAAATATTATTTCATATTCTCTATCTAATTATGTATAAACAGGTACAGAAAAAATATACTTGGCAGGTCGCTTCAGATGAACCACATATACCAGACGTGACTATCAAGTTTGTAATACCCTCCGTTTGCGTAACATCAAAACCAGTACATAACTCAGTAGGGGTACGACTAGATACGAAATCAACTACTGAGTTCGTGCAGCTTCGAACGAGAGACGATTAGATACGTTCCTCGATCGAGCTAGCATGTAGTACTGGTCGGGCTCACACAGACGACCCGACCACAAACCCGACAGAGAGGCGACTAGATACGCATCTCTGTCTTGTTTGTTATGTCTGCACAAATAATTAATTGTGCAACGCCCGACTTTAATTTTAACCTGATAGGCATCCCTGTCTTGTTATGTTTGCACAAAATGAGGATTTGTGCAAACGCCCCATTTCAGTTCATATTGGCTTTCGATAAGCGTAGTTCCGGGGTTTCGAAGAAGTGAATGATAAACAGTGCACGTTATCGTCTTCTTTTTCTACGCCCCTGAATGTCGTTTTCGTGCCAAGCCGCTACTGGCCACTAACGGGACATTTCTCCGACCCCCGCCACTTCTACGGTCGCTCCCGACGACGGTCCCGAAAGCAGAGCGGGCGCCCATTGGTCGAGCCCCTCCGACCCACAAAAACTTGTCAATAATTATTGTTCTATCAAAATTGTCTGTCTTTGTAAGCGATTCCTGCGGCTGCGGTGACTGATCTAAATAAACGATCTTTTCTGATCTGTTCATTAGCACCCGCGGAATCGAGTAAACTTACTCAATTTATGTTTGTACAATGCATTTTTCTGTAATTCGGCGGCAAAGTATCACCTGTCCTACTTTGACCCCCCTGACATACTTTGTAAATAATTTTGGTTTCTTTAATAAAAAATAGGTGAAGATTGCAATAGGCTCAATTCAAGCAGAAGGTCGTGGTTCATATCCTAATTTTTTGATCAAGTCGATCCAAGATTGACAGAATCTACGGCAGCTCGCGAAATATTCACGAGTTCAAACTGCCCGATTCGCCGCACGGTATCGCACCGAAGTACTTGAACGACGAGTACAATTCTAAAAAAGTAGAGTATTCTCACGGATTCAACACGCCTTCTAGCTACTTCGCCTGCATCTTCACCCGGCCTGAAAACCGATCAAGACTTTCTCTTCAACCTCACCAGCTCCTTGCAAGAAATCGTCTGCCTTTTTCAAGGCATTTCCCCCCCTCAAGGAATACACCTTCCCCCTTCCTTCCTAACCTGCTCTGAAGCGTCGAAGTGGCCAGCCTGATCTTCTTCTTCTAAACGTGCGGCAAGAGTTTACAGATCTTGTCCCGTACAGAAGAGAATGTATGAATATGAATGAAGCAAGAAGTGTACGCCAAGATCGAGTTGTTTGGCGATCCGTATTTTCCGCCAACCCCTGCGGAAAAACGGCGTGATGGTTAGTTAGTTAGTTACTTAGAATACAATTTTTCATAATTTTAGATTCAACTTTAGCAATTAAACTTATGATCATTCTTAAATTATTATTTTGGTTGGATATTTTGGCCTCAAAACCAAAATTAAATTTTGTATGAAAACGGTCGCGCCGCCGTTCCTCTTTTGAGTGTTGCTCCTCTTTCTTTCGTTCGGATTAATAGTAAGAGTCAAGTAAAAATTGCTACATCTCACAAATAAATTATTGTATGACAAAATGTCATCAATTGGTCGATGCAATATGGTCATATGCCTAAATAATTCACATTCTATTTTGTGAAAACAAGGAAATATTGATCTCATTTCATTGTCAACGTTCTGACTGCATAAATAACATCACCGAATTTCAAACAAAAACCCTTCCAACGAACTCAACAATATGATGTGTTTTAACCATTGACGGTGTGTGGCCTATCCCATAGGTGAAAATGAGAAAAAAATAATTGTATACGAGTATATCAATAAATATGCAATGTTGCTCTATCCCATATTAGATACATTTTTACCCAGATATAAAGGAAATTCATTTTATCACTGACAAAACAATTCGGCGATTTATTAAACCGTCCATGGCTAATGAATAATGTTATCACATAGGTAGGTTACAAAAATATTTTAAACACGCTAATCATAATTTACGTAAGAACTTTTTTTTAATAATAAGTTATTAACATCTTTAGTAATCAACTTATTTTAATAACAACTTAAAACACGATAATCACGGAATTTATTAAAGTGATTCTTTCAAAATATTATTCCAATTTGATGTTAATAAATCCCATAGTCGCTGCGTTCCACAGCAGTTAACATACCGTTAAGGTTTGAATACGTCCACGATTTTCCACTGATGCGCCAAGAGTACGTATTTTGTATAAACTATTTCTTAGAACAGAAAGTCCTATAGATGCTGAATTCATAACGCACATTCATTTCGGATTCGCTCCCGCGAAGTATTAATACGAACGCATGAAATTTAAATAGTGCGCTGCTTAAAGTGTTCTAAAATTATAAATCTTGTTTGTACGGGACAAGATCTGTAAACTCTTGCCGCACGTTTTTAGAAGAAGAAGATCAGGCTGGCCACTTCGACGCTTCAGAGCAGGGTAGGAAGGAAGGGGAAGATGCCTTGAAAAAGGCAAACGATTTCTTGCAAGGAGGTGGTGAGGGCGAAGAGAAAGTCACGGTCGGTTTTCAGGCCGGGTGAAGATGCAGGCGAAGTAGGTAGAAGGCGTGTTGAATCCGTGAGAATACTCTGAATTTTAGAAATGCACTCGTCGTTCAAGTACTTCGGTGCGATACCGTGCGGCGAATCGGGCAGTTTGAACTTCTTCTTCTAAAACGTGCGCAAGAGTTTACAGATCTTGTACCGTACATGATCAAAAAATTAGGATGTCAATCACGACCTTCTGCTTGAATTGAGCCTATTGCAATCTTCACCTATTTTTTATTAAAGCAACCAAAATTATTACAAGGTATGTCATGGGGGTCAAAGTAGGACAGGTAATACTTTGCCGTCAGATTACAAAAAAATGCATTGTACAAACATAAAATAAGTAAGTTTACTCGATTACGCGGGCGCTAATGAACAGATCAGAAAAGATTGTTTATTTAGATCAGTCACCGCGGCCGCAGGAATCGCTCACAAAGACAGACAATTTTGGTAGAACAATAATTTTGAAAGGTTTTTTGTGGATCAGAGGGGCTCGACCAATGAGAGCCCGCTCTGTTTCGGGACCGTCGCCGGGAGCGACCGTAGGGGAGGCGGGGGTCGGAGAAATGTCCCGTTAGCACCCAGTAGCGTCTCGGGACGAAAACGAGGTTCAGGGGCGTAGGAAAAAGAAAACGATGACGTGCACTGTCATCATCACTTCTTCGAAAACCCCGGAACTACGCTTGTCGAAAGCCAATATGTACTGAAATGGGGCGTTTGCACAAATCCTCTTTTGTGCAAACATAACAAGATAGGGATGCGTATCTAGTCGCTTCTATCAGGTTAAAATTAAAGTCGGGCGTTGCACAATTAATTATTTGTGCAGACAAACAAACAAGACAGAGACGCGTATCTAGTCGCTTCTCTCTCTCTCTCTCGTTTGTGGTCAGGTCGTCTGTTATGAGCCTGACAGTACTACATGCCAGCTCGATCGAGAACGTATCGAGTCGTCTCTCGTTCGAAACTGCACGAACTCAGTAGTTGATTTCGTATCTAGTCGTACCACCCACTGAGTTATGTACTAGTTGATGTTATGCAAATGGAGGGTATTACAAACTTTGATAGTCACGTCTGGTATATTCTCCCCTCGGTGCAGTAACGTCTGTGCCTAGCTGTGAAGACGTGTACTCCGGCGGTGACCTCGCCGGCCAGTCCCTCTGGGCCGTCGGAGGGCGGTCCTCATCGGCACCCTTGGGCTGGCGTGGGTCGGTGCGGGCGTCAAAGCTGGTACTGGTGGTGCAGCGGATGCGGGTGTCGCAGCGGATGCGGGTGTTGCAGCGGATGCGGGTGTCGCAGCGGATGCGGGTGTTGCAGCGGATGCGGGTGTCGCAGCGGATGCGGGTGTTGCAGCGGATGCGGGTGTTGGAGCTGATGCGGGTGATGAAGCTGGTGCGAGCGTCGGTGCCGGGAGTATGACCGCGACTTTGACCGCTGGGCGCACGTAGATGCCGGTGGCTGTTTGTATGCGGACAATTCTTACTTGTCCGTCAGCGGCGGGCTTAGCTTCGATTACACGTCCGCGTGGCCAGCTGTTTCGGGGTAGAGCGGGGTCCATGATGACCACCAAGTCGTGCTCTTTGATGGGGTCGGCCCGGTGGTGCCATTTCTGCCGGGCGGCCATGGTGGGGAGGTATTCACGAAGCCACCGCCTCCAGAACATGTCTGCTAGCTGTTGGCTTATGCGCCACTGGCGGCGGAGGCATACCTCCTCCTCCTTTTTGTCATATAGTGACAGGTGAGGGCGTTTTCCCGCTGACCCCATTAGAAAGTGGTTGGGGGTCAAGGGCTCCTCGTCTCTCGGATCAACCGAGACGTGGGTCAGGGGCCGGTTGTTGACCACGAACTCGGCTTCTGCAAGCGCCGTAAGAAGTGTCTCCTCTCTCGGGGCTCTTTCTTTCAGTGTAGCTCCTAGGGCTCGCTTCACTGAACGTACTAGCCTTTCCCAGGCTCCCCCCATATGGGGACTCAGAGGTGGGGTAAAGCGCCACTCGATACCCTGTATGGCTAGGGTATCCTGCATCCTTGCGTCCTGGCTGAGCGACTCCACGGCATCTCGGATTTCATTGTTTGCTCCATGAAAGTTGGTACCGTTGTCGGAGTACATCACTGCTGGTTGTCCTCGGCGGGCCGCCATCCGTTGCAGGGCCATGATGGCCGAGTCAGCACTCAGCGACGCAGCCAGTTCTAGGTGTATGGCGCGAGTGGAGAGGCATGTAAATATGGCCCCGTAGCGCTTTTCTCGGCGCCTGCCAATCGTGACCTCCATAGGGCCGAAGTAGTCCAGTCCGCAGTGTGTGAACGGGCGGACATGGTGCGTTAGGCGAGCTTCGGGGAGCGCTCCCATAATAGGTGGGACGGGCTTGCTCTTCCGCATTCGGCACGTTGGGCAATCGTGGGCGATCTTCCTGCTAGTGGTACGTAGCCGCAGTATGAAGAAGCTGCCCCGTACCTCTGCGATGGTCTTCTCGGTGCTCGGGTGGTCCGCCTTCTGGTGGTAGTGTCGGATCAGCAGCCGAGTATAAGGGTCATCGCCATCCAGGATGATCGGAGTCTTGGGTACGCTCGTGGCTCCGGTTACTGCTTGCAAACGGGAGCGCATCCGCATGACTCCGTCTGGGCCGAGGAAAGGCGTCAGGCTGTTTAGGCGGCTAGCGGCAGGCAGCGCCTGGCCGTGCTGTATGTTGTGAAGATCGGGGGTGAAGGCATTCTCTTGGGACCTGATCACCCATCTGCGTTCAGCCTCCTTAAGCTCCTCGGCTCGTAGCGGGCCTTCGGTAGGTCGGCCCGACCCCATCCGGCAACGCCTTATGAAGCGCAGTATCCATGCTGTGGCGCGGATGAGGCGGTACCATGAGGAGAACCTCTCGATAGCGGGCAGGGCCTCCCCGGCCGTGGATATGAGGCCGACATATTGGGGCCTAGTCTCCAGGATCGAGTCATCGGGCTTCGTGGTGAGGGCGCGCTCTTCGGGCCAGTCCTCGTCAGGTTTCGTGATGAAAGCAGGTCCGCAGAACCATTCTCCTTGCAGGGACAGGTCGGGTAGTGCCAAGTCTCGGGTGCCGATGTCAGCGGGGTTTTGTTTGGTTGGAACCCACCTCCAGTCAGCTATGTTGGTGAGTTCGTCGATCTCGCCCAACCGATTCGCCACAAAGGCGGAGTATGTCCGTGGGTCGGTGCGTAGCCAACACAGCACAGTGGTCGAGTCGGTCCAGAAGACGGTTCTGCATATTCGTGCCTGACTTTCAGATTTAATAGTCTTGGCCAGTCTAGCCGCCATGAGCGCGGCCTGCAGCTCGAGGCGGGGAATTGATAGCGGTTTGAGTGGCGCCACCTTGCACTTGCTTGCGATGAAGGTGGCTCGCGGCGCGCCTTGCACTTCCTCAACGAAGTAGGCGACGGCGCAGCAGGCTTGCTCGGACGCGTCACTGAAGAGGTGCAGTGTAACGTTGCTCAGCTTGTGTCGGAGTGACCGTCTCGGGATGGACACGCTGCTTTCCCTCAGCAGACTCATCCAGTCCCTCCATCGCTCGGCATGCTCAGGGGCGATGGGGTCGTCCCAGCTGATGCTCGAGCGCCACACGGCTTGCAGTAAAATCTTCGACCGAATAGTGAGGCAGGCGACGAAACCCACCGGGTCAAAGATTTTCATGATGATGGATAGGAGCTGCCTCTTCGTAGGCCGTGTGGCTTCTTGGGGGCTGACCGCGTCGAGAAAGGTGTAAAGAAATCGGTCAGTCGACGGGTCCCAGACCAGTCCCAGTACGCGCTCCGTCCCCGTGGTTCCGCTGTTGATCTGCACTGCGGCGGTTGCTCGTTCACCGGGGAGAATCCGTGCTATAGCGGCCGGGCTGTTGGAGGCCCAGTTGGTCAGGTTGAACCCTCCCTTTGCAAGGAGGGCCTTCACGCTCTGGACCAGTGCGGCAGCCTCGTGTACGTTATCCACGGCGTCCAAATAGTCGTCCATATAGAATTTGGAACGAACGGCTGCTGCGGCGGCGGGGTGCTCGGTTTCGTAGTGCCCGGCCACTCTGTCTCGCACGTACTGGGCACTGCTGGGGGAACATGTCGCCCTGAACATCATAGATGTCAACTGGTACGTCTCTGGGTCCCGTGTGCCAGGCGACCTCCAGAGGTACAGCTGGGAGGGTTGGTCCTCTCTCCTGATGTGGATGCGCAGAAACATCTCTTGTATATCTGCAGCGATGGCCACATTTCCCTCTCGGAAGCGAAGGAGGTTCCCCAGGAGTGAGGACAGCAAGTCAGGGCCGGTCATCAGCTGGTCATTCAGAGACGTCCCTCGGCATCGGCTGGCGGCATCAAAGACGATTCTGATTTTCCCCGGCTTGTTGGGATTTGTCACCGCGAAGTGAGGAAGGTACCACTTTCGCGGGGCAGGTAATGATGCCTCGTGGGTTGAAAGCTTCCTGGCGTAGCCTTTGGCGACAAGTTGTGACATCTTGTCGGCGTACGCGGCCGCCAGGGTGGGGTCCGCCGCCAGCTTCTTGTCGAGAGATTGTAGCCGCTTCAGTGCGCACTGCCGGTTGTCGGGTAGCACGGTTGTCGGGTCTTTCCACAGGAGTCCGGTTTCCCACCTCCCGGTCAGCGAGGGGGCGGGTGGTCTCTCCCATCATCGCTAGTGCTCTTGCGTCTTGTGCGTTGACCCGAGCTGCTGATGTAACGCCGAGGGAGTCGATGGCGAAGTTTGTCCTCACCAACTCCCTCAAGCGGGCGTCCGCGGCGGTCTCTGCTTGCAGGGCCAGAGTAGTGGCTGGGTCGTCAGCGCCAGGGTTTGTTCCCCCGTGAGCGATCCACCCTAAAGCGGTCCGCGACACTATTCGCGTAGTGTTGTCCTCACGGACCTCTCTTGATACAATCAGGTGGGCGTTGTCTTGCCCGATCAAGAGCTTCGGGGTGATGCGTCGTCCTGGCACTTGCTGCTCCGGCAGGTTCAGCTCGGCTATGGTGCTCGCGGTGATGGAGAAGGTCGTGTTCAACCCGGCGCCTCTGATGGTCAGCTTCACGCGTCGGGAGCGGGCGTCGGAGGTGCACATGCCCTTTGCTCCGTGAAGCCGTACGGCACGGACCGGACCGCTTGCACCGGTCAACATCGCGATCTCGGCGTCGACAAGGGTCACGGTAGAGCCCTCATCTAACAGCGCGAACACTGACACTTCACTCCCTGCGGGCCCGCGAAGCACAACCGGCACAATTTTCAGCAGTACGCTATCGTCTGTATTTCGGCGTCATAAGTTTACTTCACCCACAACCGGCTCCGTTTTTCGCACTTCATGGAGCAACCGATGGTGGGGATGCCGGCACTCCCCCACCCCGCACCACACTTTCACTTTACACTCCCTCGAGTGGTGTCGACCGAGGCACTTTCGGCACAGGTTGCTTGCGCGCACGGTCTCCCAGCGGAGGGCGACAGATTTTCCGGCGAATACCGCACAATCCCGAATGGCGTGGAACTTATTGCACTGCGCACAATTGTCACTTCGCACTGTCGCCCTTTTCCCGGCTGAAGACCGGTGGGCAGAGTCGGTCGCGGCACGCTTCCTGGGTCCGGGCGTAGCCGCGCTCGTCGGGGGCGCGGCCGCCGCGTTCACTAACACTTGTTCGCGGCGCCCTCGATTCGGTCGAACCGGGTCGAGCATGCCGCTAATCGGGATCACTTTCGCGACGCTTCGCAGGAACATTGAGAGCTGCAGTAGTGTGGCCGGGGTGGATTGGCCTAGCTGGCGCAACTCGAGCAGCCAAGACATCCTCAGGGTGCAGGGCATCTTGGCGGTGACGTCGGCTAGTAGGGCGGGGTTGGTGAGGTAGCCCTCCGTCCTCAAGTCTCGCAGGGAGGCCACCAAGTTCTGGACCGTCCCAGAGAAGTCGGCGATCTCCTCGAGTGAAGCTTCCGCTGACAGGTGCGGCAGCTTCTTCACCTTATTTAGCATAAGGTTGGCGATGGATCCTGAGCCACCGTACCGCGTCTCGAGGGTGGCCAGGATCTCTGGGACCTGTTCGGGATCCAGCAGGAGGGAGTAGACAGCCTCCCGGGCCCTGCCTTTCAGCGCGCGCTGCAGTCTGATGAGGTTCTCGCTGGATGTCAGCCTGCAGGTGTTGGTCGACTGCTGGTACTGCGCTATCCAGGCAGGCCACTCGAGGGGGTCCCCGGAGAACGTGGGGAGGTCTTGGCTGTAGATTGTCGAGCAATGAGGGCAGTCATCCGGACATCCTCCTCGACGGACGGGCGGGGGCTCTCTGGTACGCGTGTCGATCGGATCGCCTCGGCAATCATAGCGCCGATCCGTGCCACGGTAGGGTCCTCGCCCTGCTGGACCCACTCTCTGGTATGCCGGGCAGTCTCGTCGGCGGTAGGCTGCGGCGGGAACAGCGGCGAGTAGCTGGGATGCAGGTGCCCGATGTTGACGGGCTGGGACCCCGCGTGCAACTGCGAGGTAGACGGCTCTGCATAGGGCTGCGCGTAGAGTGGGCAGGCTCGTGGCTCGGCGTACGGCAGCGGCTCGGCATACGGCAGTGGCTCGGCGTAGCGTCCGGCCGGCGCTGCGGGGCAAGGGAGCACAGCGGGGCCGAACGTTGCAGCGGGGAGGGGGTGCCCCTCAGCCGGGGCTCGCACAGCACGTGCCTCTGCGTCGGTCATCTGTAGTCGCACTGGCTCGGGGAGTGGCTGCACAGCTGCGGGTCCGTCCTGCTTGGCGGGCTGCATGGCCGACAATAGCGCGGCAAGCTGCTTGGCGTGCTGCTCCCTCAAGGCGCGCATCTCCCGTTGTAGCTGCCTCACGGTGTCCTCTGTGGTGGAGGAGTTGTTCTCAGCATCGGAGGACTGCGCAGTGGTGGGTGTGGGCGCGGCACCGAGCGCAGCGCCGAGCGCAGTGCCGGGCGCCGGGCCGAGCGCAGCGCCGAGCGCAGCGCCGAGCGCAGGTCCGAGCGCAGGTCCGAGCGCAGGTCCGAGCGCAGGTCCGAGCGCAGGTCCGAGCGCAGGGCCGAGCGCAGCGCCGGGCGCAGGTCCGAGCGCAGGTCCGAGCGCAGGTCCGAGCGCAGAGCGCACCGGCGGGAGCAGCGTCGGGCGCAGGGGCGGGCGCAGGAGGGGGTGGGGCAGCGGCAGACGGCCCGGCGGCAAGCCACGTGGCGGCAGGCCACGCGGCGGCAGGCGGCGCGGCGGCGATCGCAGCGGCGGGCGCGGCGGCGAGCACAGCACCGGGCACAGCGGCGGGCACAGCGGTGGACTCGGGCTGAGACTCCGAGCTCGAGGCCCCTCGACGGCTGCGACGTGCAGGCATCTCGGCACGTACAAGGCACGAAGACGTACAGACGTCGCTTGTAGTCGAGAAGGCGTGCAGACGTCACTGAAGGCGAGAAGGCGTGCAGACGTCACTGAAGGCGAGAAGGCGTGCAGACGTCACTGAAGGCGAGAAGGCGTGCAGACGTCACTGAAGGCGAGAAGGCGTGCAGACGTCACTGAAGGCGTGAAGGCGAGACGTCACTGAAGGCGTGAAGGCGAGAAGACGTCACTAGTAGTCGTGAAGGCGTGAAGTAGATCCTGGCTCAAGAAGGACCATGTACGGGACAAGATCTGTAAACTCTTGCCGCACGTTTTCAGAAGAAGAAGATCAGGCTGGCCACTTCGACGCTTCAGAGCAGGGTAGGAAGGAAGGGGAAGATGCCTTGAAAAAGGCAAACGATTTCTTGCAAGGAGGTGGTGAGGGCGAAGAGAAAGTCACGGTCGGTTTTCAGGCCGGGTGAAGATGCAGGCGAAGTAGGTAGAAGGCGTGTTGAATCCGTGAGAATACTCTGAATTTTAGAAATGCACTCGTCGTTCAAGTACTTCGGTGCGATACCGTGCGGCGAATCGGGCAGTTTGAACTCGTGAATATTTCGCGAGCTGCCGTAAACTCTGTCAATCTTGGATCGACTTGATCAAAAAATTAGGATGTCAATCACGACCTTCTGCTTGAATTGAGCCTATTGCAATCTTCACCTATTTTTTATTAAAGCAACCAAAATTATTACAAAGTATGTCATGGGGGTCAAAGTAGGACAGGTAATACTTTGCCGTCAGATTACAAAAAAATGCATTGTACAAACATAAAATAAGTAAGTTTACTCGATTACGCGGGCGCTAATGAACAGATCAGAAAAGATCGTTTATTTAGATCAGTCACCGCGGCCGCAGGAATCGCTCACAAAGACAGACAATTTTGGTAGAACAATAATTTTGAAAGGTTTTTTGTGGATCAGAGGGGCTCGACCAATGAGAGCTCGCTCTGTTTCGGGACCGTCGCCGGGAGCGACCGTAGGGGTGGCGGGGGTCGGAGAAATGTCCCGTTAGCACCCAGTAGCGTCTCGGGACGAAAACGAGGTTCAGGGGCGTAGGAAAAAGAAAACGATGACGTGCACTGTCATCATCACTTCTTCGAAAACCCCGGAACTACGCTTGTCGAAAGCCAATATGTACTGAAATGGGGCGTTTGCACAAATCCTCTTTTTGTGCAAACATAACAAGATAGGGATGCGTATCTAGTCGCTTCTATCAGGTTAAAATTAAAGTCGGGCGTTGCACAATTAATTATTTGTGCAGACAAACAAACAAGACAGAGACGCGTATCTAGTCGCTTCTCTCTCTCTCTCTCGTTTGTGGTCAGGTCGTCTGTTATGAGCCTGACAGTACTACATGCCAGCTTGATCGAGAACGTATCGAGTCGTCTCTCGTTCGAAACTGCACGAACTCAGTAGTTGATTTCGTATCTAGTCGTACCACCTACTGAGTTATGTACTAGTTGATGTTATGCAAATGGAGGGTATTACAAACTTTGATAGTCACGTCTGGTATAGATCCTTTCAGACGATACACCGCACCAAACAGTACACATAAGTGGGTGTAATTGTTGCTGATGAACTGTTCTTGGATTCTCCGTAGCCCATATCCTGCAATTTTGCTTGTTTACGAAACCATTCAATTGGAAATGGGCTTCATCGCTCATTATCAAATTGTTAATGAAATCGCGAATTTCTTCTGCTTTTTGTCGGAATGAAATGGCGTAATCAAGCCGTTCAGAAAGAGATTTAATCAGTTTCTTTATCTGAGGAATGTCTGTGTCTTTGTGCAGAGTGTTAACCCTGATCCAGCAGCATTCAATATTATTCGAATGACCTTGTTTTGCAGGTTTTGTAAATGTATGCTTTTGCTGCGTTTCCCCAAATAGGTGCGGTGTATGAAAATATTGTTCTGATGGTGGTTTTGTATAGGAATAATTTATTGTTATAGTATTTCAGAAAACTGTCATACATTTTATGCCATCAGAGCAGTAGGTACAACAATTTGTCGAACACAATAACAAAAACTAATGGTTGCATTTTACATGCGGAGCTTACGGTGGAACTACCTTTACGACCAGCATGTCTCGTGCCATTTAAAGAGTACCTGGTATCAATAAACCATTCCTTAGAAAAGCGGTGCTTAATGCATACTTACCTTATTCCTATATCATAAAGTACCCACATAGCACAGAGGAAGTCATAATTTAACTAGTTCTATCGAGACGAAGAAAAAAATACACACAGTCCACTTCCGACTTGTTTGTGTCTAGGATATGTGAGCGTGCGATCAGAACCGTGATCTATTATTAAAAGCAACAACTAAATTATCAACTTTTATTATGAATAACTTATGAAATCTATTATACATTCTTAGCGGTTAACTTTGCGGGTGGCTAAAGGAGGAGTACGAACGAACAAACCAATATATGGAATATAATAATAATACGTACTGAAAACCCATTATGGGTTTTATTCCATCAATGAAAGCCATATTGGCATCTACCCTTTCTGTTTCAATTTTGACTGTCCTAAAACGGGTATTCCTCCTAGTTGAACAATCAAAGCAATTTATAAACAAATGTATGTGTATATCTTGAACACGGCCGTTCTTCCAAACTTTTCGAATTATCGATCTGAGTCACCTATCAACCAAGTGTTTTGTTAAGTATTTGCTATGTTTGCCTGTTCTCAAACATTTTTTATACTAAATTGTCTATGGAAGTGCCCGCCCACTATAAAATAGTATCCATCCACTTTCATACACGATAAAATAGTAGCCGCCCACTTGTAAGACAATAAAGTGACATCAAAGTAAAAAACTTTTAACGTAAAATAAACATAGATGAATCAATATTGTATTTATTATGAATACCATATATATAATTTGTTTTTAAAACTAATACATAAACCAATATTTTATACTTCGCTAATGTGTGTGTTACAAAAATATGTTGAAAATAAACTGTTAGCTTGACTTTTGATAATGCCGCAAGGCACATTGTTCGTTTCGCACATTTAACATTTGACGTTTCTCGATGAGTGAAATAACAAGACAAAACGTGGCCTATAATTAGTTAAATATTTTGAAAATGTCGGATCAACAGTTGATCAGTAGGGTATGGAAGGAATTGATGAAAATCGTAATTAATATAATAAATAAAATTCTATACACGATATAAATAGATCGTCCCTCAGTGGCTGCAGGACAGTATAAAAATGCCATCGAAAGGCGAAACAACTGTCACGTGTAATTTCAGGAGCGACTCGGGACTTTCGAGTAAACTCGAGTGCCATGATAGAAAAATACTGCATTATTGATAATGCTGTTGCTGTTGTTGGTTTTATTTTATTTTAGTTTTTAATTAATGAATAATCACGTCCCGCTTGACAACAACCAGCCTAAACCCCTACTTATAGAAAGAAAGGGTCTTAGATTAAATTTACTTGAACAATTAGAAATTAATAAACGAACGAATGACCCTAATATAATATTAATTAATAAAGTAAGGAAAATTGCATGTTCACCATTTCTCAGTATGTTCACATTATTAAACAGTATAACACATTTAAATAAATCAATTAAGAAAATATTATCATTTAAATACGGGGAAAAACATTATAAATGTTAAATTAAAAAAAAAATTATAACTTATTGAAGTTTGTAAACCTTATTTTTTTATCATTAAAGAACATTCCAAATGAAACAGATTGCAATTGTGTTCGGGAAGAACTTTGCAATCATCATAAGGATAGCAGCCAATAATATGGGATTTAAAATGGAGGATAATATTAACAAGTCTTGAACTTGAAGTATGATATCGGTGTAGATGGTGTAAATTGAGCTGGTCTCATTAGCTAAGTCGGTTAAGCGGTTACCCCGGATAGGTAGAGGTCCTGGGATTGAGTCCCAGATGCGACTGAAATCTTTTTATTTTCTGTTGTTTTTTCGGATTCGTGTTTCATTTGGGATGTGTTAATTCTTCTTCAACATTATAAATGACTTTTACATATTTGACTGCTCTAAAACGGGATTTGTTCTCAGTTGGGCAGGCAAAGCTTTCATAGATTTTATCTTTTAATAATGTCTGTTTCAAAATAAACAAATAGAGAATAGAGAATTCTAATTATTTTCTAACTAAATCGGTTTCACCGATAATAAATCATTATTTTTAAAAACCCGTCCAAATTAGAATTGGGTGGGAGTAAATAAAGTCATTTAAATTAGTCGTCACAATGTGGATTAACCGCAGTTTGAAAATGGCCTGAATGCCGAAACAGCTGTTACAATAATAAAAACTAAAAGTACTTGCAGAACTTAACAAAAGCATTATTAAATTTGATTTACATTTAATTTAAAAAAAAAATAAATGGAGGTCGGTGAATTAAACACAAAAAGAATTAATGATAATGTTGCAGCTGGAAACGATTTTTTTTAAATTTCAGTTTTTGTATGTTGATTTTCAGGATTCTTTCAGTTAGGTGGGACAGTGTCATAACAGAAAAAATCTTTACATAAAGAATTAAGTATTGAAAAAATCCATTGTCGCATACAACAGCATCAGTAACGTCGTGTTCTTAAATGTTTGCACTCTAGCTCGCTCAAAAGTCACGAGCCGCCACTGCGCGTAAAATAATAACTTTTAGTAACCGTTTTCAAAATTGTATTTTTACCTAATAACATTTGAACACACACAAGCCAATAGTTGGGCATGTGATAAACTGTAGTTTCTGATTTCATCTCGGACATGAAATAATGAAATAATAAAAGTATCCACCCTTCTTCCACGATTGGTGGCCACTAGGGATTGCAAATCGAATGCAAATTTTCAATATCGGATATCCGAATTAAATCCGTTTTAGAAACAGTAAAATTTATCCCAAAAATTCAAATTTCCATATTCGAAAATGATAAAATATCACTGACGTCAGAATTAGTAGACTTACCCTAAGTACCATTTCGACGGTTGGAGGCAAATGTCAAGTGACACCCATTTTGGCATTGTGTGGAGATACTTTAAATAAATGTTAAGTTAATAAATTTATTATCATCTTCCGCTGATGTTGCGGCCAACCAAATAGATGAGCGTACAAGTTATTTATCTAATTCATTGGAAATAATACATTTTGATTGGAAATTCTCGCTTTTAATTTTTTATCAGCCTTTACGGACTCCACGCCACTGCTTATTAGCCCGTGTGACATTGCGTTGTTAATAACAATAACTTATATCATTAAAATTCGTTCAGGATAATTCGAATCCGCGTAATCCGGATTGTCATCTCTAGTGGCCACTTACCCACCAAAATTGTAAATTCGAAAGTCGATATTTTGCAAATTTTTGAGTAGGGATTAATTTCAATACCAAACGAATTTCATTTATTTTAAAAGTGCATTACGAGTACATTGCAGTAGGTATACACGGGTAAAATAAAATTTTTTGGACGTAGTCTAAAGAGCAATATGAATTTTTTCAATGAAGCAAACCATTCTGCGATAAAAACTGTTACCATTTCATTATTGTGAGCAGCCTCTGGATAACAGTTTTGGTTGTTGGCGCTAGATGTCACTAGTCGCCGCCATGGTCCATAGTCCATGGTAAAGTTATTTATGTTTTCGAATGAGAATACGAAGCAACTGAAATACCGTGCCATAATAATAATAATAATTTTTTTATATTCCAAAAGGAACCGATTAAAAAAATAACCGGTCCCTTAGAGAAATAATATTGACGGTTCCTACAGGTACCAGTTCCATGTAACCTGGGTAGGAATATCAACCATTTCTACATTATAGATGGTTGGTACTTGCAATGGGTTGGCACTGCGGTTCCAGTTACCGGAGACCGTTGTGGACTTTTGGAAGTTACTTCTGCAACTGGTTCCTCAAAAATTAAAAATAATTTGCTGCGTTTTTACAATTTTTATAATATTTTTTCGTATCTCTGATCGGGGACCCATTGTATCGTCAAGGTGCCTCCAGGCCTCCTGCGCCACATCAGCGGCATCCGTCTATAGTAGGTCTAGCCTCTCCTCGGAGAGTTGCTTTTCCTACTTGTGTCTGGGGCAGCTCACTGGGACGTCTACTATCTAGATTAGCACTTAAAGTTTTCCTCGGAAATTGATCTTCGGGCATTCTTAATACGTGTCCAAGCCACCTCAGTTGCGACTTTTCTATAAAGCGGTGTAGTGGTCGATCTTTAGCTCTTCTCGGATCATCAAGCTTCTTATTCGATCCCATTTTGTGACTCCTGCCACAATCTCATTTCGACAGCTGCCGAAATATTTGTTCATTTTTGATAAATATTATAAAAGAATGGATTTAAAAAATAACCGGTTCCTAGAGAAATAATATTGACAGTTCCAATGACAACAAAGGAACCAGTTCCATGTAACCGGGACAGGAATATCGACTATCTCTAATTGCCATTATTTTGATTGTTATAAGGTAAGGTATAAATATTAAAAATACATATACTCGTATATTACAGAATTTTTGTTCATAGTCCTGGGAGATCCTGGGCTGAGGCGGACCAGGTTTTGCACAAAGGGGTTTCAGCGACTTCTTACAATTTCAAGGTTAGGGTAGGGTCTTTCCAGTCATTTATAAGACGTTTTTTTTAGTATAGAAGTCAGTTCTTGTTTCGGTAATTCCTTAAGCCAAGTTTTGCTGGACTTAATACAATTATTGATTGAAGTACTTTTTTGATATTAAGTGGGAGTTTGTTATATAATTTTACAGCTAAAAATTCAGAGCTTCTCTGTCCAAAAGTAGTATTGCATTTAGGTATATTTATCTTGTCTAGTTGCTTTGTTCTGGTATTATGATCATGAAGAGTCATAGCCATTTTCTTATTTTTAAGATGATTAACTAGAATATTTTTGGCAAAGATTTTTTGGATACTTGGAACGTTGAAATGTTTAAAAATTTAAAATTTTTATTTATGTTGGGAGGTCGTGAGCGTGATTTCTTAGCGTAATAGTAAATTAATTACTATTTTTTATTCGCTAGCTCTACGATTCAAAACACAACAAATTTCAAAAGTTCTCCACCCCCACCTTACCGTTCAGAAGCTCTCAGTGTCCTATACCTTCACATCTTGGCAGGCATTCAATGTTAATAATAATAATAATTACTAAAATAGGTTTTATTTAAAGTGCAGTTTTTGCAAAACAATCACTTCAATTGCTTTCTAATTTATGCCTCCAATGACATAAAGAAACTCAAAAACTATTTATTTATTAATACGGAGACGGTTTGCATAGTTCCCGGGAGCACTTACGGGAAACAAAACGTTTCTACATTCAGTAATTGTTAGATGCATTCAGTAATTGGATGCTAAGCCAGTTATCATGGTGTCCAACCACCCAGCGTTTACTATGTTACCTGATAAATAAGAATACTGTATGAACATTAAAATATTACTTTATTGTAAGTGATCAATTATTTACAATTTATTTCATACCTTATTTATTTATAACTTCTTAATATTTTATATTCATAAATACATTTGTTAATTTCATGATAATTAATGTTTTCATTGGATATGTCAACAGATAAAGAGTTGTGTGACATGATATGCTTTTTTTATTTTTTATAATTTATTATAATAAATTTTTATCATTTAATATTTCAGACTATAATTTTTTACATAATAACAACATGATTCACGAATAATAAAGCCAACTCAGATATTGCAAAAATAATATAGGCCATAGTAGTACAAAGCTAAGAATGGGCAATGAAATTCTGCAAACAGAATGGTTTCATTTGTGAAACAAATGAGAAAGTTTATCAAACTATCTACATTTAATATTTACCAACAAATAAATTAAAACTCGAGAGTTTGGAATTAAAATACACCTATGAATTATTTAGTTGAATAATATTTCAACTTGATAGATAATTTCAATTAATAATGAGTATGGCATTTTATTATCTAAATTAGGCAGAACAATGCATAATATATGTTTTTTTGGAATTCTTTATTGTCAGCATAAATTTATCGTAAACATATTTATTAGATAATATTATAGATGTAGTAATACAATAGAAAAGACAATAAGCTAAATCAATATGAGTAATAATTTTAGAAAGTACGTACAAAATAAATAAAGTGACATGTATGTAAAATGAAATACATCAGTCTTATTAAAATATTAATAAACTAAAATACGCTGTCTTCTTTTAAAAACACAAAAATCTTATGCACAAAGATGTAAAATTATCGATACATTTTTAATTTTTCTTAAAGCCATATTTTACCGGAGATTAGCTATCTCAGTGGAAATATTGCCAGGGATTGTTAAGGTTAGTATTCATTAAAGTTAACGTTAGAAGAATTATTACTCAGCATCTCTATTTATTTTGACATCATGAAATTAAATATGTAGTTATGTATAATATTACATTGTTCTGTCATGGGAAATGGAACCACCTAGGAGCTTGGAATGAAACATTGTAAACCTGCATTACTCTACTCATCCAATGTAAATGTTTAAACGTATCTCACCGCCAATATAGGTAGAGGGAGAGGGAGGAAGATGGAGGAAGTGTACCACGTCTCAACAGCCCAAAAGTCCACCAACATGGAAACGGTATGAAATATTGAAACAAGCATTTGAAAGTCACAGGAGTCAAAATGGCATTGCCGCGACTGAGATTTTGAACGTTGGGTTTTCACTGACTGGACTGCTCTAACTGAGCTACCGCAGTAAACCTCATACTTGCCGTAACTCTACAATATATAATTTTAAAGGTTTAATCTCTAACACTGCTTCAAGTTTTGTCCGCAGCTATGTACATATTGTGTAGGTGGTATCAGTGAATTTTATTCCTGCTAACATTTTTAGTAAATTTGGTAAAAATGTTAGGAGGAATACATTCCACATATTGTCTCAATATTAAATAGCATCATGGTGCAACTGCATTACCAAATCTTACTAACTTCTGCTAACATTTTTAGAATATTTGTTAATAATGCAAGATATTTATGGTTTACATCTCCCAATATCATTGTTTTATTCTCTATACAGCAGGGATAGTTCCCAAAGAGGCTGAAGTTGAATGCAATGTAGTTACCTACTAATGAACATGAGAACAGTGAACAGTTTTACAAGGTAACTTTTCTTGATATACAAAAATAAGAAAAGCGATAAGAAAACGGACTTCTTCAGAAATAGCAGCATTAAATTAGTGTTAGTCATAGATGTAAGAATACGTAATACATTTTGTATGTAATTATTTTGTTTATTTACATTATTTACAACATTAAGATTCAGACGTTTCATTGCAAAGAAGTTATAAAAGTTAAAGTGTTATATCAACAAGTAGAAAATAATTATTGACCAATGGCTTAAAACTAATTGATGACTGACAGAAAAATGACAATGACCATTGATGAATCCAATGTATACTATACATATATATAATATATACTTTGATTACTAAATAACAAAATGGAACTTGGAAATAATAACATTTTGTTTGGAAGTTTTATTTACTATGTACTTTTGAAATTAATAAATGTCTAGAAATTGCTACATTGTAAATGCGGAAAAAATACAAAAAACTAGAAATTATAAGTTCCAGTTGTAATATTGAAGTCAGAGCACCGAAGACAACAGATTATTAAAACTCGTAAATTAAAAACCAATGTTTTTAAATTTCTAATACACGTTTAACGAATAATTGCCTTTATGGGTATTATGTTGTATACTATGAATGATTGATTACAAGGGATTAAATTTATTTATTTACAGTAACTTCATTTAGATTTGCAAATATCCACACATGTATTAGATTAGAGTACAACATTAACAACAGAGTATCCCATAGTTAATTAGTATGGTAACAGCAAGCTAGCACTGTTCAATGGATTTAACTGAGCCGAGAGGTCGATGCAAGTTCAGAGGCCGCCCGTTGGACTTGAGACTGGCGATGCAGCCCTTGAGGCCCAGGTATAGTTGGGGCGGTAGTCCGTGCGGGAGAGATGGTGCGCCACCTGGAAAAAGATGCGTATTTGGTTTGAGAAAATTCAAGTAATTTCAATTATTTATTCTCATAAAAAAATTACATTTTGTCCATTTTAATATGTTTTTAAATAAATTGCATTAATATACAAAAATAAAATAAAATATCAATTTTCAATGGGCTGATTGAATGGGCTTAGTTATCAATTTTCAATGGGCTGATTGATTAAATTTGTAACTTACCAATCCATAGTTTAGGATTTGCCTTCGTTGTCAATATTGGCAACTGTGTGTAGCCTCTAATGGAGGGTTGATCATCGGTTTGTATTAAGGACATCTTCTTTCGCCGTTTGATTACAACGGTGTGCCACAATCCATCGTCCACTCTGACCCGGGAGCGTACGGTATTGTACCACCGGTCCTTACGGTTGGAAGATATATTTCGGGAACTGTAGTCGCTGTAGATGAGTTCGGCGTAACCGTCTATAATTCCGAGGGCCAGGAAGTCTCCCTGTCCAATGCCGCCTTTCCTCCTCCATATAAGCAGTCCAGAGCTCTCAGTTGTGCGAAATTTAATGTCTAAGCGCATTCCTCTCTCGGGAAGTTTTCTGTAAACAATAAATAAAGTGTAATCTACTTGGGAAAGTTGACATTATAAATATGTAGTATTGTTAAAACTACTTGTATGTACGTGATTTGAAAATTAGTTTGGGTTGCACTTACATTAATTATTGTTAGTGGAAGAAGTGTTAACAAGTTATTCCATAAGTATATTTTATGAAACTATAAAGTGTTGAAGATATAAAATGATAATGATTTTAGACTATTTTCGGCGTGGCTCGTTGTTAGCTGTCGATGTTCATAGCGTCCCTCATGCTGTTAGTACTGCAAGGTTTAGTAAAAGGAGGTGATTAGTATAGGACATCGTAATAAATCTTAAACCTTATTGGAAAAGTACTTAGTTAATAAAACAATACTGTTTTCTTGTCATGCAAGCTTAATTGCTAATTATACAAAATACATTTTTACTACCTTCTGCCGCCTCTACTTCTGTAGGCGAAGTACGCTTCCCCGTCGAATCTCACTGGGGTGTTGTTATCTGTGATTTCTGCATGCAGCTTCGTCTCACAATTTCTCCCTTCAAACCCGTCCTTGCAGATACACTTGTATTCGTTGAGCATCGGCACACAGGCTCCGTTATGTTGGCAAGGGTTGGAGGAGTGAGAGCACGGGAAACCAGAATATCTCGATGTCCCGACAGTGGCACACGGCAACACCTCTTCATTTGGCAGCATGGAACATTGGGGAGTGTCTTCGTTGTAAAGAATGAGCGGAAGAGAGTTGACAAACACTTGCTGGATGGCTCCCACAAAGCTGCTTGTTATTCCTGACAAGCGATGCGGTTTCATATATGATCTGAAAACAGCAAAATTTTGAAGTTTAGAAATGAAATGTCAATCTTATTGAATGTGGATTGCTAAAAGTTAGATGTTAATTAAAGTTTACGGTAAAGATCCCAAGAACACAGGAAGACCCAGATTGAGTTCTGTGAGTGGAGGAGCTGAATTTCCTTTGACAACGGGCCCCTCGTCCAACCGCAATGTTCCTTCCCGAGCGGTCCTGAAGGCTCTCACCTTGTGCCACCTGTCCTTGGTCACCTTCTCAGGGAACCTTGAAGTAAAGAAAAGCAATGGTTAGGGGACTATTTTCTACACATATTGAGTGAAATAAATGAAATAATACTTACGTGATGTTTGCTATTCCGCTCCCCAAGTTGAATCTGAATTGCAAGAAACCATTCACCAGATTTAGGGAAATAAAGTCTCCCTTTGCTTTACTGGACTGGCTGTTATAAAAGAGCATTCCGGAAAGTTTCTTGGTCAGGAACCAGAGCTCGATGCGGAATGCATCACTCAGGCCGTCGAGCTTGGGAAGCTGAAGATAACTGCTTCCATTGAACTCTGGCACATAAGATTCATGGAGCGTTGACATTTCTAACAAAGAACAGAAAAAAATGCAAGTTTTTATCACCGTAAGATTCCCATTGACCTTAATAGCATTAAAAAAGTGACATGCATATTGGAATCTGTGGCTCCTGATTAATCATCCGCAGTTGTCAGTGTACATTAATAGTTCTTATTGCAAATGTTTTTTTAATTGTTGTATCAGTTTGGTTTTGTAATTATATTGCAACATATTTTAATTATTTTTTTTCATTTCTTTCTTCTATAGCTTCATTTTTTTTTTTTTTCTAGTGCAATTTCGGAAACCACCGAAAAGAACTTAAAAAATAAATTAAAAATAATTTAATACTTTACAACTCGATATTTTGATACCCATCACATATTTAATTTCTTAGAACAGGTAATATATCTAGCTAGGAATTAATATCGACCAGGCGAACATAATGCAACTTCAACTTATATGTACTCGTACCTCAATTGATGATAAATTACTATGTTTTGCAAATACAAATGTTCCCAATGTAAATGTCAATGTAAAACAAAAAAAAGGAACATAAAGTATTTACCGTATGAGCAGGTTTTCACATCTTCAGTTGTTTCAAGTTTCCCCCCAAACTGGCATTTGCAAACGAATTCCCCGGCGGGTGTTGAGTCACAGAAGACCCCCTCCTCCTTTCCACAAGGATTTGTCTCACAAGGGTCCACCTTCTCTTCACACTGTGTTCCCTTGTAGCTCCCGGAGCAGATGCAGGTGTATTGCAGTTCCTCAACGTCATTGGCGTGGCAAGTAGCTCCGTTATAGCACGGAGCACTGACACACGGGTTAGACGTGCATTCTCGGACATTTTGCATAGCTAAGATAGCAGCATCATCTTTGCCTAGTTTCTTTGTGACTTGGTGTCGAATGACTCTCAGATGTTTCACGCAGCCGGTGAAACCGTGTTTCGTACCAATATTATCAAAGACCCTGAAATGAGAAAGTAATAAAAGAGTTAGAATAAAAAAAAATAGATATTTTCAATAGTTTGCGAGTGTAAAAATGATCATCCATATACCTTGTGAAATTTGTAGGTACACTTCCAATAAAAGTATCTTCCGACAAGTCCAATGCTTTGAGGCTTCCCGTTGACTGACCCACAACATCTTCGTGATCATCGACACTAAGGATTCCATCGCGATGATACCTTTTCGCTGACACTTTGTGGTATTCATTCAATTGTATTTTTTCAACTGATGTTAGTACAACGACACCATCTCCCAAATTATATCTAAAAAGAAATCACAAGACTTTAATTAACAGAATGAATAAATAAACAAAACATGTATCTAAAATATATCAAAGAAAGCAATCACTTTGTGGCTTGACAGTATAATTTAAACGAAAGAAAAGAGTTATGCAAAAACATGTTTATAATAATCATTTATTATTACCTGAATTCCACAAATCCATTGACAATGGCGAGAGAAACAAAATCTCCAGTTCCGTCAGATTTCTGCTGATCATAAAGCACTACGCCGTTTTCTGAAAAGCTTTTAAATTCCACGTCGATGTTAAGTTTATGGTACGCTTTAAGGGGCTTGAGTCTGATGTATGCCCGCCCATCGAAGGAGGGAGTTTCAATATAATTAATGGGTTCTTGTGATGGAATCCTGTCTTGACACAGATCACCGCTAAATTGGGCGTCGCAAATGCAAGTGAATGTGGCTTCAGGCAGGTCAATGCACGTCCCAAAGTTCATGCAGGGCTCAGAAGAACAAGCTCTCGGTTCCTCGGTTGTGGTTGTGAAATCTTCGTTGGTAGCTAAAAATAAATAATAAATAAGTACTTTAAATTCATGCATATTACTTGTTATTACTAATTACTAATAAAACTCATGTTTTTGAGAGCATGTATTCGGAAATTTAAACAATTTGTTTTCAAGTTTAGTTTTAACTTTGTAAAAGTGCTAATTCGCAAAAAAAGAGGCAATGGAACTTAGGTAAACATCTTTACATTTATTACATTGATATTAATGCATTAAAAGAGTGGTGAATTCTCTCAGTATTGCTCTGGTGAAATACCACCATTCAGAATTGAACTGTTTCTTGAAATGGCTTTAGCCGTGTTTTCTCCCCCACTACATACTTCAATTTTGGATGCCATAGTCTCACTGGCTCGATGCAGTTGGGCTGTTGTGTAGTACTCGCATAAAAAACAAAATAATTATAATGACCGCGACTTGGTTTTTTAAATCGCTGAGATTTCTTCACGTTAAGGTGGAATATTGGCATGAGGTAAATATACGTGTTTCTTCACCCTCTTCATCTTTCCAACAAAAATATAAGATTGAGTGAAGAAGACAACATACGGATGCACTCCCGCCTGTCTGCTGCTGGCCGGTGTCCGGGTTGGCAAACGCAGGCGGCGCGGTGGCAGCGGCTGCTGGGTACCCCCAGACAGTCTGCGTGCTCGCTGCAAAGGTCGCCCACCAGCGCGGGTGGCGCTCGCACCGTGGCCGGCGTGGGGCGGTACGCAGGCCCAAACCCTCCTGGAATGGAGAATACAATACACACATGTTACTTTAATTTATTTATTTATTTAATTTCATTAAATTTAATTATGACAACAAAAACATTAGCCACTCATCTCAATAGGACAATTCTGTGTTGAGATGAGCGGCTTTACAATTTAATAATAATCAGCAAATACTAATAAGTAAATAAAAATACATGAATAAAAAATAGTAAATATTAATAAGTAAATAATAGTAGATAAATAATAAAAAATAGATTTTAGATTATAATAATTAAATAATAATAATAAGTAAATATTAATAAGCATTTAATAATACACATTAAATATTAAGTAAATATTAATAGGTAAATAGTAATAAGTTGTTACGTAACAAAAGGATGACCCTAAGTTAAATCCTAGCTCCTCGTCATAACAAATAGCCGGCAACCAATTACGACGTTTCCCTCAAATGCTCACAGTAATCAACCAATCAGGTGATTTTGCCGCTCAAATAAACCAATGAAAGCCACACATTCATGACTGACCGATATAACAGAGTAACGGGAAGCGACTCGACAGAACGCCCGGCCATTCCTGTGTGGGACCTACTACCGATCGGATCAGCTATCCATCCGCAGCGACTCTGTAAGAGTTCGCGTCTAAAGTGCTATTTTGTCAACCAAATCTTAAAGGCAACGTATTACGCATGCGGGTTGAAACCCGTAGCTAGTCGTGCTCTTTTACTATGAAGCACCTAAGATGGTGACTCGTAACTTAAAGACTAACTTAAACTCAGTGTGGAGATGACCAGCTCTTGTGACCCTGCACGCAGCTCACGCCGCCGGACAGACCACCTCATGTAAGCTGTTCTAACCTATCCCCTGTTATGTGTTGTACTCGCCCTTGCCATTTGCTATTCCCGGTTATAGACTTCCATCAGAGAGAGAGAGGATTTAGGTTAACTTCATGTCAGAAATAGGACCTTTCTACTAATTACTCGATTGTTCATAACCTGCAATGTCTGTTCTCTTCATATAATAAATTCCGAGACTGAAAGTACTTCCTCGACTCATTTAACGTAGCTTAGAAACACCTCAAACCCAATTATAAGACCGCGGTCGATCCACTGACCCTGAGGGAGATAAAGCCTCATGCTGTTATCGAATCTGAGCTAACCGATGTCTGGACAAAGACACCCTACCTAAGAGGCCATCACCAGGGTAAGTCATGCTGATATTATTGTCTCCTCATCGTAATACCCGACCCTCTCCTCCGCTCGCAACACTGACGCCCATCGTGGTGCATTTCCCTCTACCTGACCTTCCTCCTACCCAACATTACCTGCAATCCAACAAAGTACATAATAATAAAAAGAGGTAAATAATAATAAGTAAATAAAATTATATTTTGATAGAAAGCAGTCACTTTGTGGTTAGACATATTTAATGAAAATAAAACAATAACTTTGTTTATAACCACGAGAATTTTATTACGACCGACCGGTTTCGCTTAACATAAGCATCTTCAGGGTTCAAAAATTAAACTTACATTTTGAACCCTGAAGATGCTTATGTTAAGCGAAACCGGTCGGTTGTAATAAAATTAAATAAAATTCTCGTGGTTATAAACAAAGTTATTGTTTTATTTTCATTAAATAAAATTATGTAAATAAAATTATATAAATAGTAATAAGTACATAATAATAATAAAAATAGGTAAATAATGATATGTAAATAAAATTATGTAAATAGTATTAAGTAAATAATAAAATTATAAGTAAACAGTAATAAGTAGTAATCAGTAAGTAATAAGAAGTAAATAGTAATAAGTAAGTAATAGTAAGTAGATAATAATGATAATATCGAGCATACCATACATAAAGTTTCAACATTGATTACAACATAAGGGATAACATGGATAAAGCGAAATCACCATTCTCAGCTAACATAGACTTTTTGACCATTTTTTTAAATAAATTTATTGTATCTATAGTTTTAATGTTATCACTGAGCCTATTATACAACAAAGGAGCTTTACAAGAAAAACACCTTTGTGCAAATGATGTTTTGTTATTTGCGGGCTGATACATTAGAGAAGAACCCATTCTAGTATTGCGCACTTGTTGTGACCTTATAGCAGTATAAATATTGTTAAAAAATTTACAGAGAGCCTGTATTATGTACAATTGCCTTACTGTCATAATTTTACTTTCACTGTATAATAAGTGTGATGGATATAAAAAAAAAAAAACATTTCTTGTACATTATTTTTAAAATTAATTTTTGAGCAACATTTAAGGACTCTAGGGTAGTCTTACCCCAACATAAAATATTGTATGAAAGAAGAGATTGAACAAGAGCATAATATACAGTTTTTAGTGTAACTTTGTCCAACATATTTCTTAAGGTCTTGAAGATATAGGCTAGTTTTCTTATTTTGTCTGTTAATGCAGCAATATGATCCTTCCATTTTAAATATTTATCAATAATTAAGCCAAGATATTTGAAATTGCCTGCTCTTTCCAAAGATCGACAATTGCACTCGTGTATACAACAACGCATTGTTAAGGAACGGTCTACAGAGGGTTGACTTACGGAAGAAATGCTAAAAGTCATATATTTAGTTTTTTGTGTGTTTAAAGTAGAAAGGTTTTGATCAAGACACTTTTTAACAGTCTTTAATCCTGACTCACACTTAGCATAAGTTTCATCCCAAGTATCACCAGTAAACACCAAAACAGTGTTATCTGCAAATACAACTGAAGAACCCAAGAATGATAATTTACAAAGGTCATTAATATATAATAAAAATAAAATTGGACCTAGAACAACAACCCCGAGGAACACCATATAAAATTGATTTATTTGAACTAATATGATCAATAATCATTACTCTCTGTGTTCTATTCTCAAGATAAGTTCTGAACCAATCTACTGCTTTATTGGCAACACTCATTGCATTAAGTTTTTTAAGCAGTAAACCATGGGATACGGTATCAAAGGCCTTAAACAAGTCTAGAAAGACAGCCATTGCTTTGTTGCCAGCATCTAGAGCTTCTACGAATGTGGTGATCACTTTTAAAGCTGCATCACTTGTTCCCATACTCTCTCTGAAGCCAAACTGATAAATTGAGAGATTTTTTTTTATTTATATAAGTCATCAATCTAATTTTAGCTAATTTTTGTATTATTTTTGATAAAGTGTTAAGTAGGGAGATAGGTCGATAGTTATTAACATTTGGGTTATCCCCACCTTTAAATACAGGTACAACTTTGGCATTTTTGCAGTGATCGGGAAATAAGCCTTTCTCAAAGATAACATTTACAATGTGTGTAATAGCTATGACTAATTCAGAACAATTTTGCACTTATACTGTCATTTCCCCTTGAAAAACCTGATTTAAGCTCATTAATGACCTTTAGAACTTCCTTACAATTCGTTGGGTTAAATTCAAAACAGGCGTTTTGTAAAGAATGTGTTGGATTACAATTTTCAATTAAACATTCTTCACTGGTGTAACCGACGGCGGGCCGAGGCTTTCGACACTTTCGAAAAAACCTCTCGTGCGACCACCTGTCGTCACAAGACTGTAAATTTTTGTAGGTACCGGATCCGAAGTCACTCTCGTTCCCTTCGAGGGATGTCGCGTTGGATGCTGCTGATCGTCACGCACCCAGTGCTTTGTGTATGGGGGCACTAGGTGGGCGGTTGAGGCGTCCCTTCGCCTTGGGTGGCATTCCGCGAGCGTAGAGCCGGTGGTGACATCCTAGAAGGCGAGTGGCTGAGATCCGTCTCGAGAGATCACTTATGATCGACTGCGGGCCGAGGTTTTCGACACCTTTCTTTGCTGTATCGAAAGGCCACTCGTTATCGATAAGATGCCAGATTCAAAGACACTCTCAACTTGAGGGAGTTCCAGGAATTCTCAGGCAAAAGGGTGGCTCGGTCCCGTTCGATGTGGTTCTCAGAATTCTTCAGGCAGCAAGTAGTTTGTTGGAGAAGTGGTAGTAGGGAAGACGAAAGTGAAAGACCTTTTCTCATCTGCTGATAATTTACGACTGACTTTATTTGTATTAATTAGACCTATTTATGTTATTTGGCGGACACGGTAAAATGTCACCCCCTACTGTGTTGCAGCCCGAGCTTGCAAATAGGCGCGCTCCAGTGGCGCACATATGTTGCGTCAAACTGCGGGCGACCCATTTGACCGAGTTGTTCCAACTCGGTGTTACATAAAGGGTCCGTTTAAAGGCAATTTAGGTGATTTTACAATTTTAGTTTTCTTTTTGTTTGTTTCAGGTTGATTATAACTGTGTTTATTGCTGTCAATGTTTTCCCACATCCAGATAACATAGCACTTTCAATGTGGCTTCGTTATTTGGTCGTAGGGAGCAATAAACATGACAAAGTTGATTCTCCCAGCGCAGTATTTCATTACACTGTTCTGGGCAAGTTGTAAGTAGACATATAAAATGTTAAAATATAATCAAAAATAACAACAATTATTATTTAAGGCATCTCCTCATTACGGCATTATTCAAATAGTTTATTAAGCCGTTTTGAGGAGATTTACAAGTTAAACAAGAAACAGTCCATTTGCAAACAATAATAGATAATAATACAAATACAAAAAGGGAGTTTGCAATACGGTATTTTACCTAATCGGCGTTAGACACATGTCGAACTTCCCGGGTGGTCCACTTCTGAGGAATGTGGCCAGTGGCGGAGAGTGGAATGGACGATTGACCAATAAATTTCAACACGTCTGGTACAACTGGTATTATTTGAACTGCACAAAAGATTAGCAAAATTTTGACCTACATCACTAAAAAATTCATTGACACGGTTAGTAATGACAGTTGGATTATCATTTATAGATACAATCTTATTTTTAGCATTTAGTCTATCAATTGAAACAGGTCCTTTTTGCATAGCCAATGCTTCCTTTATTATTTTCCATTGCTGCTTTGTGTTGCCTCTAACCTCATGCAGCTTCTCCGTATAATATGATTGTTTAGTCGTTCTTATAATTTTAGTACACCAATTTCTATATCTTCTGTAATATGCTAATTGTTCAATGTTGTTTGGTTCTTTATGACAATTCTTGTGTATTTTGTCAAGTTTTATGAGGCAGTTAACAATGGCAGAAGTTATCACACTTTTTATTACAATGTATTTTCTTTGTAGATAAGCAATTCTCAATGTGCATTTTTAAACATGTTATGAAATTATCAGTTGCTGTATTAACATCACTTGTAGATAAAACTGTATTCCAGGTTTCCTCTTTCAGTTTTGAATTTACAATTACTTTTAGCTTTACATCAGATTTTTGTGATTTTATTACTAAGGACTTAGGATATTTCAATATTGTAGCAAAATGATCTGTAACACTGGTCCTGAAGACAGCACTCCGAGGATCCACCTTTGATTTGAGCATAATGTGATCAATGCAACTTTCAGTACTTGCAGTTACTCTAGTAGGTGGAGTAATATATGGTTTTAAACCATGGTAAATCATAAGTGAAAGATATTGTTGACATTTTTAATTGTTCATATCTAAAATATTTATATTTATAACACCACATAAAATCACTTCATGGTTATATGTGTTAATACAGAACAGAGTAAATCATTTAGATGGTCAAGAAAAGTATCAATGTGTGCCTGGGAAGGGGATCTGTAAACTGCTATTAAACATACGTTATTAGAAAGTTGCAATTTAAGACAATTAGCATGTGGAATAACTATTTCTTCAACGGACGCTAGGACATCATTCCGAGTGTAAACAACAACTCCATAAGTAATTTTTGTTTGTGTTGTGCGATGATTAATGCACAAGATGTAAACTATGGAAGCCCGCACTGGTTCAGTTCCATAAAAATACTACTTGATTTGAACATCAGTGGTAAAAATTCATAAAAATGAGATAATCTTGAAAAATGAGGTAAAGTGAATTTTTATTTCACAGATGGCAGTAATTGTAATAAATTGTTCAATTTACTTCACTTGTCAATCACTGAACAAAGAGTTCCGAGGAGTGGGATCTATACCGATATTAATGAAAACTGATGTGGCCAATTTCTATGTCACGAGACCTTTTGAAATTGATTATCGGTTTAAGAATTTGGATATATGAAAAGGTTTGCGTAAATTCTTCTGAAACGAGATAAAATTCTGGCATACAGACACGTACGATATTTGAACGCTCTAAATTGTGTTCAAATTGTGAGATTTATAATAATAAATTGGATAGTTTTAATACCTCTGTGCGGCCCTTTATCGCCATCCAGACTGCTGGTGGAATCCTTGTCTCTTGACACTTCATACCCCCTCCCGTAGTTATTGTAATAGTTGCGTGGATCCGGCACCAGGAGATGGCGCGTCGACTTGGAGGGGAAGTTATTGTCATCCTGCTGAGTGAACTGCAGCGGGGAGTAGTGCTTGGAGGGAAGGGCGGTGCCGGTGATGTCCTCAGTCCCCTTGCAGATCCCGAAGGCTTGGACTACTACATCTTCTTGGGTGCGACATGCTTGAAGCTTAAGATGGCATTCGGATGGATAGGTCTGGCCATCGCTACCACAGACCTGAAAATGTATTTTTAATTTTATCGAAACATTGTAAAAAAAAAAATCCTACCTTTTGCATTTGAATAAAATAGTCCACAATAATATGAATTTGTCTGTCATGATATGTATGACATGTCTTTTTTAGATTAAAGAAATTAATTAAAATTAAAACAAAAAATTAGTACCCAGCTTATATGTACATCAGCGACTATTGTTGTCGATGTTTATTGTATTTGCGGTTAGTAATTGAGTTTTATTTTGTAACATTAACTCCTCACAAGAGGCACGAGGAAAATATTTTCCCTTAGGGCTTGTCATCTTTGGGGATGCTGTGCGGAGGATATTGTTAAGGAAAGGTTGAAGAGGAAGTTTTGGGAAAGAAAAATGTATGAGGGGTGGGTAGGATTTTGGGGGTCAGTGTATCCAGGAGAGATGAATGAATTAATACATTCCTCCCACTATGGTGCAAGGCGATGGGTCAAGAGAGTCCGGCTGGAAAGGTTAAGGGGTCTCCCTCAACCGGCCTCTCCTGATCCGGCCCACCACACAGTTAGTGGGCAGACGCATCTATTGCCAAGACTTGGACAAACCTCACCCATTGAGCCTGGGCACCCCTGTTTAGTTACCAAACTTAGCGAACCATTTGAGGTGATTTATGGGAGAGGTGTTGATTAACAAAATAAATAATTTTTGGGGCAGCAGTACCCATAGTTGTCTCCCAAATTGAACGTTGAGAAAATTGAGTGGTTGTGTCATCGTCTCTCCACAGTTCCGATAGCTTCGGGTTGTGAAACTTTGGTGTATGAACTATGTACAAGATATTTTTTACACGTTACGAGTCATCAATAGTCAGTTAAGGTTGAGGAAAGCCGGTGGAAGGAGGACTGAGAGACTGGTTTACCAGCATGGAAGGATCCGTGGAGTCAGTGGGGCAGCTGGCGGCGGGGCACTGGCAAGCGGCCCGACCGTCGGCCTCCACGCACACAGCCCCGAAGTAGCACACAATATCGGAGCAGGATGCGGGGGCCATGGCTCCCGTTTCAGCTAAAAGGTGGGAAGACAAACAGTTAACACAGAGGTTAGTTAGCCTAAGAATGCATCAAGTTATGCAACAAAATCTCAAACAGATAGCAGGTAACAAAATACAGGTATTGTTCTATGCTACTTCTTGGTTGTACATATTTTTTAATTTACTTTTTTATATTATTTATTTATTTCATAATGTTTTAAAAAAGCTGCAACAAATGCGACCTTACTGGGGTACCCCGTTTTAAGGTCACATTGTACATGATTTTATGTACGGATTATAAATTTGGTCAAGTTTTTTGTAAGTTTGTTAAATATTTAAAGTGATTTTTCGTAATTATGTTAAAATATTAATAGAGGAAAATTATAATGTAATAAATTAACAAAAATTAAAAAAATCTAGGAGAAAACACACCGTGACAGTTAAACTCTCATCGGTTGTAATATCATATCTATATTCTTCCTTTCCGTGTCCATAATCAATAACTTAATACTTCTTTTGAAGTCCGTTAATTTTGTAATGGTTTTTATTGCTAGAGAGAGGATGTTAAATACTTTTATAGAGAAATATTGTAACTTTCTTTGTCCAAAAGATGTTTTAGTTGTAGGTTGGTGGAATGTGAGTTGTAATGAGGATCTTGTGAATCGACCCGAGTTTGTATGTGCTTACAGTTGAAGCAGCCGTTGGGTCCCAGCACTTCCTCGTGGTTCATGCAGAGCGTGCACTTCTGCCCCTGGATGCCGGCCTTGCACACGCAGCGCCCCGTCATTTGCTCGCAGTCCTCACGCACGGAGCCGAACATGGAGCATCCGCACGCTACAACGAACAAATAAAAACCGCCGATTGAAACATACCTCACCACATACATTGCTGGGATTTATTTATTTTGCAAAACAGTTAAAACCAATAATACATTGCAAAGGATATAAAAATAATAAAAATTAGGCAAAGGTTGTAGGTCATGTGAAAAATAGGTTACTGGTAGGTACATAACATAGTAACCATGTTGTAGGTCATGTGAAAAATAGGTTACTGGAAGGTACATAACATACTAACCTTGTTGTAGGTCATGTGAAAAATATGTTACTGGTAGGTACATAACATAGTAACCTTGTTGTAGGTCATCTAAAAAATAGGTTACTGGTAGGTACATAACATAGTAACCTTGTAGTAGGTCATGTGAAAAATAGGTTACTGGTAGGTACATAAAATAGTAACCTTGTTGTAGGTCATGTGAAAAAAAGGTTACTGGTAGGTACATAACATAGTAACCTTGTTGTTGTAGGTAATGTGAAAAATAGGTTACTGGTAGGTACATAATATAGTAACCTTGTTGTAGGTCATGTGAAAAATAGGTTACTGGTAGGTACATAACATAGTAACCTTGTTGTTGTAGGTAATGTGAAAAATAGGTTACTGGTAGGTACATAACATGGTAACCTTGTTGTAGGTCATGTGAAAAATAGGTTACTGGTAGGTACATAACATAGTAACCTTGTTGTAGGTCATGTGAAAAATAGGTTACTGGTAGGTACATAACATAGTAACCTTGTTGTAGGTCATGTGAAAAATAGGTTACTGGTAGGTACATAACATAGTAACCTTGTTGTAGGTCATGTGAAAAATAGGTTACTGGCAGGTACATAACACAGTAACCTTGTTGTAGGTCAAATGAAAAATATTCATAATTCCTGCAGTGATGAGGCAGTCAATTAACTTACTAAGTCTTCCCAGGAGCATCACCATTGGTAACTTAGTTAGGACGAAACAGAAACCCGTGTTGGCGACCTCGCGTGAAATGATCATGGATGTAGAAACCTATTTTATTGACAATATACCGTTCAAGTGTTGACTGACTACCTCAGTCAGTTTTCATGTAGGTAAATACCTCTTGTAAAATAATATCCGTCTGGAAACGGATGAAGGGAAAAACAACCCTCTTTCTTATAATGAACTTTTTCAATCTGTCCTCGTTCTAAAAAAGCTGTATCGTTCTTGGAGGAGAAGGTTTAATTGCCGGCTAATGAACTTTGTCCAATGATTTCGGAAAATACGTAAGAACGAAACAATATTGTTTAGGAGCGCGAGGTTGACGTCGAGACGATCTAATGAATGTTTAAGGTGAGGAGGACTCACGAATGCAGCCCTTGTGCCCCGCTCCAATTCTCGGCAGTCCCCAGTAGCCTGGCTCGCAGCGGTCACACCGCAAGCCGCCAACTCCGGGCCGGCACGAGCACTGCTTGCTGTCCGGGTCGCACGTGTCGGTCAGCGCGCCCAGGCGGTGGCAGCCGCACGTGCTGGGGCAGCCGGCCTGCGCGGGCCCGCCGGCCGGCGTACGCTGGTCGGGGCAGCAGCCGTGACTTGATTCTTCACAGTTCTTGCGCTGAAGGGTCTCGTCTAGAAGATAAACCAAAAGTGTTACTTTGGAAGTTTTCTCAATTCAAGGAGCAACTTTGGGCAATACAACAGATTCTCACAGTGGGCTGGCAGTCGATTATTGTACAGAATCGGAATAACCTATTCATGTTCAAACCCAAATTTATCAAATCATTTCATAGTGAAGTTAGCTGTATTACTATTTCTGCGGTTATATAATAAAGACATGGCACAATCAAGTGAATCAAATACTCGAGACGGGTCATGTAAAGACTCAGAATAACAGAAAAGCATGTATGAGACGATATATGAATGTGAATGACGCAAGGAGTACGTGCCGAGACAGGGTTGGGTAGCGGTCTATCCTGCCTATTCCGGCGGGGAAACGGTGTGATGGTTAGTTAGTTAGTTTACCTATATTTAGGCACCTAAATTTTCACAGTATTATTAGCGTGAGCTGTTGAATTAGTTTCCGATGTTGTGACCTTCATCAATAAATTTAAAGCAGGTCCCTGTTCTGAACCTTGTGTGACACCGTAAATCACCAATTCGTCAAGTTTTGCAAGTAATATTTTGTTCATAAAATTTGAACTAGAAACGATTTGAAACATGGCACTCCACTCACTCTTGAAGCAGCACCTCGTGGAGGTGGCGGCGTGGTGGCAGTAGCTCCCCACGGGACAGTCCTGCCTGGTAGGGCCTCCTCCGCAGTCCACCTCCCTTCCCGCGGCGTCTCTCACAGGCGAACCACCCGCGCAAGGCCGCGACTCCAGACCTTCAATGCAAAATTATCATCCACCCTTATAGAAACTTCCATTCTTCATTAAATAGGTAGGCTCGAAGGTAACCTTCCCACACCGTTAAACACTAATTCACAATATCATCTAAACCCACATTCTACCATGTACCCATGCCTGCTTTGTGTCTAAATTAT
The DNA here is from genome assembly GCA_022606495.2 of Halesus radiatus. Classification (NCBI taxonomy): domain Eukaryota; kingdom Metazoa; phylum Arthropoda; class Insecta; order Trichoptera; family Limnephilidae; genus Halesus; species Halesus radiatus. Next base: position 105,271 of record JAHDVE020005503.1, read on the forward strand.
TAATTAGGCATTTGTGAAGTGGTTAGAGAAACGAGAAACAAACACGAAATACAGGTGAATTCAGACTTACAAACGTACAAGTATACCTACATTAAGAGCAATTATTTCAGAAAATGTGTGGGCTGTCTGCTTATTTATTGCTAGCGGAATAGAAGCGACTAATAATTATAAATTAAATAAACCTCGTATTACAAATATTAAGAATAACACAAGGAAAATTCAATTCAAAACAGAGAGCTCTTTTGTAAGTCTTTTGCATATCATTAATTTGGGTATTTATTTATGCGACGTCTTTTACAGAAATGGTTAATTCGATGAAGAAATCAATGAACACTCCAAAACAACACGAACTTGGTTTTCAAAGTCGAAACCGGTTTAATAAGGAACTCCAGTGAAAAACAACAGCTTCAAAAATATATATTCATTCAGATCAGCAAACACCGATTGTGACTATATAACTTTTATTATATATAATTATACGTAGAATTTATAAATCGTATTCGCAAAAATGAATAAAAAATCATTTCATCAAAACGCCTTGTTATGTTGGTACCATTGCATTCGGAATATCTGACGTCACGTTGTGTTGGTACCATTGCATTTGGAACATGTGACGTCACGTTATGTTGGTACCATTGAATTTGGAACATGTGACGTCACGTTATGTTGGTACCATTGCATTTGGAACAAATGACGTCACGTTATGTTGGTACCATTGCATTTGGAACATCTAACGTCACGTTATGTTGGTACCATTGCATTTGGAACATGTGACTTCACGTTATGTTGGTACCATTGCATTTGGAACATGTGACGTCACGTTATGTTGGTACCATTGCATATGGAACATGTGACGTCACGTGGGCATTCTGTTTTTAGATTAGCATGGATGTTTTTATTTTTCATTTTTATTTTGTATTTTTAATATGTATTTTTTTTAGTTTTGGCGAAATAACTTAACTTGGGTGACTTTAAGCTCTATAGCGGCCGTTCTTCCCAACCTTACTGAGCAACTGCTGAGCCGAAATTTTGCCTCAGCACTGTTCAAATGTACAATTTCGCATTTCCCAACGAAATTCTCAGTCAAACTTACGACCATCTTAAGTTATCGATTTTTGTGGATTAAAGTTCTCCTTAGTAAAAGACTAGTTATAAAAAGTGTCAACAGAGTGTCAAATGACAGCGTAAACGTCAAATGTCATAGATATCTATGGTATGGTCATACGTCATTCGTTTCGCGAACTGTTTTTTATATCTATTGTGTATTGACAATTTTGAATATGGAGAGCAAAAATGAAGATATTTTTAATTTAATACCAATAGCGAGTATGGACAGCGAATATGAAGACAGCGGCGATGAAAATATTATTGACAATTATTGATTGAAAATTGAAAGAACGCACGAAAGACAGACGTCAAAAAAGTCTACTTCCGTTTTCGCGGCATTTTAGTAAAAGTCAAGCTAAATTTAAATATAAAATGTTGGTGTTTGTCTTACAATATTTAAGACAAATAATATGTATTCATAATAAATATAAAATTAACTCGTCTATGTTAATTTAACAATGAAAGTTTTTACTTTGATGTCATTTCATTGACTATGAACGTGTGGGGGTACAATTATATTTTCCATAGAAGTGGGCAAGTCCTTTATAGACAATTTAGGAAGTTCAAAGATAAAAATGTTTGGAGACAGTCAAATAGAGCGAATACTTAACAAAACACTTGGATGATCGGTGGCACAGATTGATCATTCGAAAACTTGGGGAGAACGGCTGTAAATGTTGTTCAATATAAACTACTATTATTCATGAAAGAAATTAGAGAATTCATGATTAAACCAATTGTCAACACGGATATTATGATAATGTTAAAGGTTTAGTTATAGTTTACAATGAATAGAATATAAAATTATATACGGTAAAGCTCATTCTTGTTTTGACATTTGACATTCTAACCTCAAAACTGATCAAAACCGACCGGCCATAGATTTGGAGCATTTTGGAGGGCTTAGAAAAATTGACACTTTGTTAATTATTATAACTATGAAAACTAGCTTTAAAAAAAATATATATATACTGGTATTTAAGTATGAACGTCATTATTGACAAAAAAAATGGACTGGATTTCCTTATTGCTAAACTTGTTGAAAAGATTGTGCGAGCTTTTGTGTTTTATTTATGAGATTCTTTTAAAAAATGGATATTTGAAATTAATAACACCCTTAATTTAATTTCTCTAATGCGTATGTCCATAATATTATACTGTTTACTTTATCTTAATATAGAACTTTATGAACATAAAATACATGAAAGCCTGTTCGTGAAACGTTCAACCCATACCCTGCTCATGTATTATGCTAATATATTCTTTTATGGATTTACAAAACCTACTGTAGATGCATACTCAAAAAGAATGTATACATATTCAACAACAAAGATTTCTTGAAAATATGTTTTCATTAAATAGGTACACGCTCTTCGCGGAAAGCCTAATTTTTTTTCGGCATTGATCCGAAATAAAAAGGAACCCTTTTTAAGTTCTTGGACAAGGATAACCCAATAAAACAGGGCTAGGGCGAACTTATTTCGAATACACTCAATAAATCCCTTTTTAAGTTGAACCCCGAATAAACAATAAGATCGGCGGTACACTTGAAGACTATCCCAGGAATTAATGGCTGCCGGAGTCAGAGCTAGTTTAGTTTGCAAATCAGGAGAATTGAGCTCTTGTTAAGTCAATGCTAGATAAACACGCATGTATATCGCACGTTCTACAGAGGAGTGATAACAATTTGTATGATAATTACCCTGAATTGTATTAAAACACCCATGAATAGTAAATTCTCGAAGCTCCGTATTCGGATACATTATTATCTGTCTTTTGACTTCTGTTGAATCCAGGCACTTCGTGATTGCGGTATGGCTTATTAACATTCCTATTTGATATTCAGATTTGATATATTGGATCCATTAGTCCTTTGCAGTGTTTAGCTGAATTAATGTAGGTATTGTAAATATGGATAATGTCTGCAAAATATTTGTGAAAATTAAGATTCATACGGGCTCTGAGAACGAATTATAGTAAACTGACTGCCTGACTGACTGAGAAATAGAATTGAGTTTAATTGATGCGCGGTAGTTTATCAAGAAACTTGAAGCACACACGCACGCAGACACGGCCGTAAAGAAAGGAAAGAATGCTTTGATTAAAATTTCTGAAGGTTTTTAACATGCTGAAATTTGACTAGCCCACTTTGGCAGCTGCGTCAACATGCTATTGACAAGTCTGTCTAATGCCCGGTTAAATAAACAAGTTGTTAATGCAATGTCTTTGTTATGTTCCCAGCCGGAGTGTGAACTAAATATTGAATCAATGGAATTGCCGTATACATTACGCACGAGTGGAAATGCCGATTGGCTTCAGTGATAATGTTCAGAGATGCGATCGCGAGTACTAGCTCTAGCTCTAGTTACTAGCTCTAGTTACTAGCTACTAGCTATTAGCCAATAACGTATTCAGTTTAATGTATCTTGTCGAAGCTAAACTAACACGCGGTATTATTATAACACAATTGAATTAATTTTAAACCACAGGCATATTGAAGCGGAAGTGCGGGTTTGTAAGGTTAGATATTATTCAAGAAAATCCTCCCTCGGCTTCAGCTTGCCCTTATAAGCTGACATCGACATATACAGAGTGTCCGGGGGTAAAGTGTACTAATTCTTTTTAGGTGACACATGATAGTAGAAGTTTAAAAAAAATCGTTTTATTTCGAAAATCCTTTGTTTTTTCTCCATACAAAAATACTTTTCGATAAATTTTTTTTTTTTATAAAAACAATTAATCATTTTTACCTAAAAATTGTTTAAAATCGTAGGAATTACAAAAAAGTAATTTATCTTTTTTCCTTGTAGTATCACGTACCTTCGAAGTAACATCACTTTACCCGCAGACACCTTGTATGCACAAAATAGGCCAAATATGCATGCCATGTAATACAAGCAATTATATTAAATTTTTTTTCAACATTCGTATAAGCATGTTTTGGGCCTGTTATGTAAAATAAAATATGTATAATAAATTAATCAAAAATAACTTTGTAATCACCACTTTATTAATACACACATATCAACACGTTTCGAAAGCTATGCTCTCCTCATCAGGAATATACAGAATACTAAAATAAATAAATACTACATCGCTTTTGAAACGTGTTGATATGAATATATTAATAAAGTGGTGATTACAAAGTAATTTTTAATTCTTTTATTCATAATGACGCCACAAAGTGAATACCAATCTTTTGAAGAAATTATAGAATATGTACTTTCTTTAATAAAAGTAAAATTACTTTGTGGGCCGCGACACTGTGTATCCTGACGAGGGGAGCTTCGCTTCCGAAACACGTTGATATTTATATATTAAACAGTGTTGTACACAAAATATTTCTCATTAAAATGTATACTATTCCACTGGGCGAACCCTACTAGTTGGAAATCGAAAAATGCATTAATAAAGAAAAAGGCAGCAGATTATACTATGTCTGTTCATAAGTATGGAATTTGACATAACGCAACTCATACAGTTAAACGATAGTTAGGTAATGTTAGTAACCTCCACCTTTGCAAAGCTCCAGGGGGCGGAGCCTGAGCTCGATCTGCTTGTGGCACCCCTCCATCCTCATGGCGCACATGGACGTGTACAGCATCAGGTCTGAAGCGCACACCGGGAAGTAGTCCTCACTGGTCTCGTCCAGCGGGCAGTCGAACAGGCAGGAGCACCTCGGGAAGTTGTCCGACCCCAGCTCGCAGGTGGCGTCGTAGTCGCAGTGGATGTCCTTGCAGGCCAGCTGCTCCAGAGTGCTCTGCGAGTGCTCGGGGTACTCCGTCAGGCCGGGGAGAGAGGTGGAGTTCTCTTGGTCTTGCTCAGAGAGGGTGGGCGGGAAGGGTAATGGGATGGCGGTCGCTGGTGGAAGAAAATGGTTAAATGCTAGTTTGTTAGTGAATTAGTTCATAATTTGCTTCTGACAATCCATTATAATAAAATTTATTATATTCTAAAGTCAAAATTAAGCGAAGAAAATAAATTATATAGAAAAATGTTTCAGAAGAACTCCTGTTTATAAAAATAATAATAATAATGTCAATGTAATTAGCCCAGTCTACATACTGCGCTCCTAGCATTCGAGGCAGTTCCCAACCAACAACAACAAAAAATGCAGTGAAAAGCAAGCGAAATTAAATGTGATCGGTCTTTGAATTATTTTTCACATATTGCTTGATGTTTGGTGGCAGTTGCCCGGGTCATGCGTCGGACGTCTCGCGGAACGGAGCAATTAAGGTATACTCGTAAATGAGCGTCTACCTTGGGTGTACTACCATTAAGCAAATCGACTTACTTATACGCTAAGTCCAAGCTGCCGAAATGTCATGTTCTAGAAGGGTGCGGATGGCAGGAGTCAGATATTGACATATTGGAAGCGAGTGAGAAGCTCGATGATCCAAGAAGTGCTTGGTATCGAATCCCTGCTATTATTTTTAGAAAAGTCTCAGATGGGGTGACTTGGATCTCAACCCAAGCTGATAAAAAACAGTTGCAAAGGGTGGGCTAGGAATGTGCTGAGGCCGCTTGGAGGTGCCTTGTCGAAGCGACGTGTCTCTGATCAGAACAAAAATCAATCAACTCACTTAGAGCAATCGGCGGCCCAGCTACTGCGAAGCGATCCTTGCAGTCCCCGTAGAAGATGACGTGCAGCTGTTTGTGTCCACGCGGCAGCAGACAGGCTGCCTGCTGCAGTTCGCACTCACTGGCGTAGGTGGCCATGGTGTTGGCGCACACGGGCTCTGCGTCGGAGCCCGCACAGTCGCTGGGGCACACGCACTCGCCTGCCGAGCAGCGTGCGCCATACTTGCATACGATGTTCTCGCACAGGGCTGGGGGGCAAAATATCATATTAATCCAAAATTGCATTTGAAAAACACGGGTTAGACTACGTGACTACGAAGAAAGGGAAGGCTGATCAAAATTAAGGTAAACAGGTGGCGAGGTAATTAGCTTTAGAGGAAGCCCTGTAGTAGACGGAATGCAGAAGTTTTGACAATCGTGCTTGAACGTTTGGGGCATAGGTTCTGAACGTGGGCGATAATGCCCCCTTGTGTGCGTTTAAGACTTTCAGGGGGGCAGTAGAAGACCCAGAGAGAATTAGGGAGCGTTGAGATGGCACAGTGAGGGCGTGGGCATGTTAAAATAATATTGTCAACTTGAAAAATGTTGAATTTACCACTGCACTGCATTTTAAAACCACTTCTTGAAAATTGTCGAATTTTGTTGAAATTTTTGTATTTTTAGATTTTATAAAAATGCAGACATTTCATGTAAGACATGTAACTATAACTACATCTAATTTCTTTAGACGCTGCTGAACTATGAGATCCTGGATGTATAGCTGGGCGGTGACCTTTTTGTCAATTGCTAAAATTATGTAATATATAAAATAATTTATTGACAAATTAATATTATTATTATATCTCCCTTATATTCCTCCGCTGTACTAAATATCAAATTCACCTCCTGAATGTGAAATCCTGACGTGGAGGATTATATATATCAGAACGAATAAAAAAAACATGTTTATTTGGAAAAAAAATAAAGGTAATATTTGAACTGATCCAGTTTCTTTGATTGTATCCAATGAATGTACCTGCGTCTATTATGCGAGTACATATAACGTATTATTATAACATACTAGCTAATGTGTACCCGGCCTTGCTCGGCATATATATATATATTTTTTTTTGGAATAAAGTTATGAAGATGTGAATTCTTGCTTGTCGTTTGGTTGCCATAATTGATTTGACAGCGAAAGTAATGCCCTGTGATGACTATTACTATCTCTAAACAAATAAATAATTTGAAAATCTTATTTCATTATAAACATTATTTTTTCAAAATATATCTATATAAAAAAAGTTCCTAAGTAGGTCTACTTGTGTTTTCCATTTTGAAAATATTCTATCCAAATAAACTTCTTTTGAATATGTAATCTGTGGCTAACCAGAGTGGTATATCTATGGGCTAACTTCAATACAACATGGCTCGTTCAATGTTTTTCATACTATTTTTAAAACGTTATAGCAAGAGTTTTACATATTGTTTTTCTTTCAAACTACTCTTTAAACCTTCCCGGTTCTAATAAGAACAAACTGTGCAATTTTCAGCGAAACAGGTCAAGTAATTTTCGAGAAAATAGAGGACACACAGACAAACATTCATTTTATGTATAGAGATATACTCGTATATATATAATTGATGATTTGTCCAGCGCCCCTTTTGTGCAAAATCACCTCAAGGGCGGTTTATAAATGTTGTTTTTATGTCATATAAAGGCGCTGGAAAGCATTTTTTGGACACATTACATTACATGTACGTTTTTACCAGTATTATTATTCTCTTTATAAGAATATCTCGGAAAGCATCATGTATATCGTATTCTCATCACAACTTGAATTCTTCATTTTATTTTTCTTTTGAAAAGGTTAAGTAATACGGAGTAGCGCTCCGAGAATACGAAAACACACACGAATATTCTCTTTGCTTAGATTTATTTTTTAGTGTTTTCAGACAAGAAGAAAAAAAGATATTTTTTCTGGCTACACTTTCTTATTTATTATTTCGGATGTATTGAAAATCAACATTCTTTAAATGTATCACGGAGCTGAGGTCAGGTTTCCCCGAGCAGTAGCACTGGGTAGGTTCATCGTGCCACGTGCCACAGTGTTGTGCAGGTGAACGTGTACAGTGTACAGTGTACACACCTGTGTAGTGTGTAGGGAGTGTAGTCTCCTGTTTACAAATAGCGCATTGTTCTACCCGAGAGCCTACTGCATAGCGTACAGTGCACTGGGACCCGCAGTCCCCTGATAGTGGGAGGGGAGGGTGATCGTCATCCAAAGCTAGGACAGGGGCGGACGAAATATCCAAGAGTGTCGAACAACGTATTTGAAAAAATGGACCGATTAGGGGAGGTGTAATAGATATTTTCAAGTAATTTTTAATTTTTTTTTTTACATTGTAGCATCGCTTAATACATGCACTATAGGAGAAAAATTAATCCTTTTCAATGCATATTGTTGTGGAGTGTGAGATATGCGTGCGAAAGAATTACTGTAAACGCGGATTATGTGCAGATTGTATTAATTTTCACCACCACACTACCAATAAATACACTTCTTCATGATTCGTTACCTCATTGCTGAGGATCGTGACCCCACCCCAATTGCTCTGGTGAACCAAGCTACTAATCACCTCAATGAGGTTAGATATTAAATATAATCATTGCCTTGGCGCCTTGGAGAAATGGAGCCTGGAGCGGACTACTCCAATTGCGCCTGCATAGGACCGGCCCTGGCCATAAGGAGAGACGCGGACGCCTGTGACACTTGATCCGTCCACCTCATCGATGATATTCCTCTATTTCTCCCCCTTCCATTTGCAAGTGACTATGAGCTTCTCCAGGCTCGAATTGTCAAAAGTCTTTTAAATACAATATTGGAGCTCGACAATTCAGCACTGTTGGAGGGTGGGCACTGGGCAGTGGGCACTGGACAGTGCCACTCGAAGGCAATAGAGACATTACTGACTGTAGTGTACGCTTACACTGTACGGTGTATACTACATGCTAGGCGGCTAGCCATCCTGCGTCCTAGTTGCGGTGGACCGCTGGTTGCTTGGAATGTGCCGGCTGCGGTTCGATCACCGAACCGCCTCAACGCTGCCACTAGCCCCACACAAACACACACATAAACTATCGTGACTTCTCCTCTACCCTCCCCGAATGTAGACTTGGGTCGAATAAGTTTATTTTTATTTTTTATTAGTTTCCATATAATTATGACATCTTGAGGTAAGGTATAAATATTAAAAATACATGTATATTCCTCCTCACTAGGAGATCCTGTGCTAAGGCGGACCAGGTTTTGCATAAAGGGGTTTCAGCGACTTCTATATTTCAACTTCAAGGTTAGGGTAGGGTCTTTCCAGTAATTTCTATGACGTTTTTTTGAGAATAGTAGTCCGTTCTTGTTCTGGTATTTCCTTAAGCCAAGTTTTGATGGACTTAATGCAATTATTGATTGAATTACTTTTTTGATATTAAGTGGGAGTTTGTTATATAATTTTAGAGCTAAAAATTCAGAGCTTCTTTGTCCAAAAGTAGTATTGTATTTAGGTATATTTATCTTGTCTAGTTGCTTTGATCTGGTATTCTGATAATGAAGAGTCGTAGCCATTTTCTCATTTTTAAGATGATTAACTAGAATATTTTTGGCAAAGTTTTTTTTGGATACTTGGAACGTTGAAATGTTTAAAAATTTCCGCTGTTGACGTCCTTATGGGGGCCTTTAAAATGGTTTTTATGATGCATTTCTGTGTTGTATTTAATGGTTTAATGGTTTCATGTAATTTGATGCAGCTGAGCCCCATCCCAAAATTCCAGTATTATTAATAATAGCGTGACGCTATCTTTGGGGGTTAAAAATAACACACCACTATTGATGTGGTTACGGATCGAGGTGAGAAAGAGAGATCAGCCCTGTGATTGACCAAATGAAGATATTAGCTCTGTAGCCCGGCGCTGTATGAACTTTAATTGATAAAAATAGCACCACTAGTGATGTGGTTACGGATCGAGGTGAGAAAGAGAGATCAGCCCTGTGATTGACCAAATGAAGATATTAGCTCTGTAGCCCGGCGCTGTATGAACTTTAATTGATAAAAATAGCACCACTAGTGATGTGGTTACGGATCGAGGTGAGAAAGAGAGATCAGCCCTGTGATTGACCAAATGAAGATATCAGCCCTGTAGCCCAGCGCTCTATGAACTTTAATTCATAAAAAAAAACTTTAAAATGTTAACGCCAATTTTTGGATTCAGACTGTCAAAGAATTCAATGGTAAAATCCTTTTTTTAAATGATACACGTCTTCCTAAGTCGTTTAGGACCGTGACATTCGTGAGCCCCAGTCCCATTGCCTGATGGAACATCATAACTTTGTCTACATCACCTTAATATTATTTTGATACTTATTCGATTTAGGAATTCCCAGTATCAGACCATAAACCATACCCTACTTATTTGCATTGAAACTGCAATGCAAGTTACTTTTCAACTTTCACTTTTCACTTTTCAACCCTACCTACTCGAAGGTCAGCTGTGTTTTGTGTGTACGCAATTGTTTTTGAAATTTAAAAGCAAAATACCATCAGTGCAACTCAGAAAAGTATCAGTGCAGTTAAAGTAGTTATCGCGCATCGCATGAGCGTATTTTTTCAATCATAAACGACGTAGGTACTTGACTGTTTTTTTGATAATATAAAAAATAAAAACAATTTGAGTGTTAATCTGAATCAAACTTAATATCTTTCCCACAGTGAATAATCTCAAGAGATAATATTACGTGTTGAATATACCACAGTGTTGATGCAATAGACATACAAAAACAGTGTAGAAATCCGTGTTGTATTAGTGATCCCATCATCCAAAATTCGAAATGGTGAATCAAAAAAAATTAGTAAGCGTTGCGCATTTTGTCCACCAGCAGGCGCTACCGATAGAAACATACCAGGACAATCACTGTTTATTTATCTACATAATTAAAATTAGTAAGCGTTGCGCATTTTGTCCACCAGCAGGCGCTACCGATAGAAACATACCAGGACAATCACTGTTTATTTATCTACATAATTAAAATTAGTAAGCGTTGCGCATTCTGTCCACCAGCAGGCGCTACCGATAGAAACATACCAGGACAATCACTGTTTATTTATCTACATAATTAAAATTAGTAAGCGTTGCGCATTTTGTCCACCAGCAGGCGCTACCGATAGAAACATACCAGGACAATCACTGTTTATTTATCTACATAATTAAAATTAGTAAGCGTTGCGCATTTTGTCCACCAGCAGGCGCTACCGATAGAAACATACCAGGACAATCACTGTTTATTTATCTACATAATTAAAATTAGTAAGCGCTGCGCATTTTGTCCACCAGCAGGCGCTACCGATAGAAACATACCAGGACAATCACTGTTTATTTATCTACATAATTAAAATTAGTAAGCGTTGCGCATTTTGTCCTACGAAGTAAATTATATATGTTTAAATTTTTTTGTTAATATGGACAACATGACCTGTAATAGGTGTCCGGAACCGATCCTGATGAAGGAGTCAATTTTTTGGTGCTCTTGCTGTAAGAAGAATTTGCATTTTGCCTGCGGCGGAATTGGAGAGAGTTAGTACAGGAAGTTTACTCAGGAGAAACGCGCTATTATAAAATGCAATGGCTGCAAGACGGAAACTCGCAGTACGGCGCGATCTACAACAGGAATGGAGGGCGCCCCGGCCAGCTCCAAACCAGAATCAAGTCAGGGACAGAGTGAATCACAACATGACTTGATTATGGCTGAATTAGGAAATATAAAAAACGGAACTGCTCGGCTTTAAGAACGTCCAGACACAGGTAGCAGCAATACACGTTTTAAAGCCCCCCTATCGTTTGTTTTTTAAATTCTAAAATGCAGGGATTCGAAATTTTTTTTTTAAATCTATGGGAAAATTGAAAACCATAGATTCTGTACAGCAAAAAAACTTGGAACTGGAAGCCAAATTAATTATGCTAGAGTCTAAAATAGAGGAACAAGATCGGTAAGAAAACAATTTTGTAGCTGAAGTAAGGGGGATACCGGAATTAGAAGGAAAAAACCTGAAAAATATTATGTTTAAGATAAGCAAACTAATCAGAAGTACCACATCGAGCAATGACATAGAGTCCAGTGTTAGAGCTCACGGAAGGACAGTTACAAATAAAGCAAGAGCGATAATTGTTCGCTTTAAAGACGTCCATCTCAGGTATGAATTTTTAAACGATGCATAGCGGTTTAATAAAATGTTAAATACAGAAGAAGAGCTCAACACGAACACTATAGGCCTCTCTGGACCGCGTACGCCCGTCTACATCTCGGAGTATCTAACGTCCACCAACAAACATCTGCTATATCTAGCTAGGAAGACGGCGCCAGAAAACAAACTGGCCTTTGTGTGGGTTAAAGCGGGAAGAATGTACATACGACAAAATCCAGACTTATAAAGAACAAGGAATCTCTAAATAATTTGTGACTCTCAAGTTTTCCACCTCCAAATCATCTGCTATACCACTTGTTTTTCAAGCAATACTTCTTTTTTATTACTTCGCCTTATGTTATTTCGTTCTCACCTTTTCAAAAAATATTATCATAATGTCTGGAGCATGTATTATATCATTTCAAGTAGACAATACGGTTTCCGACCAGGTTTAGGTATCGAAAATGCCATTGGTAAGCTGACAAAAATTATTTCCAGACGGAGGTAGAAAATGCCTCGCGCTCTTCCTGAATCTCGCCAAAGCGTTTGACACCATCTTGCATAAAATTCTTTAAAAAAAAACTACAGCTCATAGGTGTGCAGGGATAGCTACTTAAATGGTTGGGTAGCTATTTAGAAAACAGGAGCCAAAGAGTCAATATTAATGATATTCTAAGCGATCCAGCAAATATTAAATTTGGTGTACCACAATGAAGTACTTTAGGGCCCATCTTATTTAATATTTATATCAATGATCTCTGTAACAGAAACCTTGCCGATCACATCATCACATTTGCCGATGATACAGTTTTGTTATTTGAAGGCAAAAACTGGAAAGATATTCATGGTAAAGCTGAAATCGGTATAAACAAGGTCAAACAATGGCTAGGCAATAATCTCCTTACACTAAACACTGATAAAACTAAATTTATACGTTTTAGTGCAACTCAAGCGGGACAACCAAAGGAAATACTAAACATTATTATACTTGCTCAAAGCCAATTTTCATACTTAGGTCCAAAAATGTTCAACATCATACCCGATACATGGAAATCGAAAAGTGCAATTGTTCTTCGCAAATTGATCTATGATTGGTTACTT